>BQNB010142228.1:0-15570 GCA_026074375.1 Tanacetum coccineum | reverse complement strand
AAGGTTAAGTGTAACAATTTCATTTAATCAAAAGGCAAGTTAAGAAATTCTCTCTCTAATCACACACACTATTACACCTTCATTTACACATACTAGTCATCAATCAAGATCTTAATATTCAATAAGAATGAAGAAGAGTTAGATGATGGTGAGGAATTGTACAAAGATGTAAATGTGAACTTAAGGAAAGAAGATGTAGAAATGACTGATGTTGATCAGGGTGGAGCAGATCAACAAAATATCTCTCAAGAGTCAGGGTTTGAGCATGAAGAAGAAGATGCTCATGCGACACTTACAACTGTCCATGACACACAAAAGACTAAAGGTCCAATGCAAATTTCTTCTGTCTCATCCGACTTCACAGAGAAGTTCTAAAATTTAAGAATGTTTCTCCAGCTGACAATGAGATTGCTTCCTTGATGGACACCATAGTTCGTAATGAAGAACCAAGTGGTCAGACATCTATTCTTTTTACCGTACCAATAACGGTAATCCCAACAACCATTCCTCCACCACCTCATTTCTTCAATCCTCTTCCACAACAAACAACACCAACTCCTACACCAACAACTTCAGAAGTAACAATCGCATTTCCTGCACTTCCAGACTTTACATCCGTATTCAGATTCAACGATAGAGTCACCAACTTGGAAAGATATATGTCATAAATGAAGCAAGTTAACTAGTATGCTCAAGCCATCTCCTCAATTCCAGCTACTGTAGATCGCTACATGGACAACAAGCTAGGAGAAGCTATCCATAAAGCGATTCAGTCACATAATGCAGAATGTAGAGAAGAAGCTCAAGCTGAGAAACAGGAGTATATAGATCTCGTTGACTCCTCAGTGAGAACTATTATTAGAGAGGAAGTCAATACTCAACTTCCTCATATTCTTCCTAAAGTAGTCTTAGACTTTGCAACTCCTGTGATTAAGCGAAATGTCATAGAATCATTAGAAGTTGTTGTCTTAGCAAGGTCTTCCTCTCAAACAAAGTCTACTTATGAGGCTCGCATCTCTCTTAGTGTATGAACTCACGAAGATTCTTCTGGACAAGATGGAGGAAAGCAAATCAAATCTTAGAGCTGATTATAAAAGGGAGCTTTATGATGCATTGGTCAAGTCTTATAACACTGACAAAGATCTATTTGAAACATATGGTGAAGTATACACGTTGAAAAGGAGTCGTTATGAGAAAGATAAAGATCAAGACCTCTCCGTTGGATCAGACCGAGGGACGAAAAAAAGGAAGTCATCAAGCTTCTCTAAAGATACCTCCCGCTCTCATCATAAGTCATCTGGAAAGTCTGACCATGCAGAGGAGCCAAGTCATATAGTTGATGACTCCGAAGTGCAAAATAATCAAGAGTTTGACACGGGTAACAATGATGAACAACCCAATGACGAGGCTGCTCCTAAGAATAACTGGTTTAAGAAACCCGAGCGACCTCCGACTCCTGATCCTGATTGGAATAAGAGACAACAAGTTGACTTTCGACCACCTCAAACCTGGATTAGTGTCACTGCTCATGCAGAAAAACCTCCTACTTCATTTGATGAGCTTATGGATACTCCAATCGACTGCCAAGTCCAAAGACTTATAAGTCCCAAGGACGTGCACTGCAAAGAGTTGCAAGAACCTTATTTGAGTTGAGGGGGCTTTCTTGCCAAACCCTCAAACCCATTTATAACCAAGGACGAAAATTGCAAACACCCTTATAACCTTGAGGGACGAATTGTGTTAAACTCCAAAACCCTTCCCTGTTAAACTTATAACCCCTTTTCCCGCCCAATTTTCCCCCCACACAACTCACGGGCTAACTTCCTATCTTTTACCCTGTGATTTATCACCACCACCATGGATAAACACACTCCCCCTCCTCCACTACCATTCCCACCAGAAATTACACCTTTCTATGTTGGCAATCCTACTTTTCGCATGAAACTTGGCCGAATCAATGGCTATGATTAATCCAAAGAAGCACAATGGCTATCAATGGCTGGGATTTACTCATTGAAGTCTCTCACAAAAGAAACACAAGAAGAAGAAGCTGAAGACATAGCTTATAGTATAAATAGGGTCTTAGTGATAGCCAAAAGAAAGTAGTAGCTTATTTAGTTAATTAATTTTCAATTCAGCAAAATTTATGTTTATTTATGCTTATTTACAGCTTATTTAAAGTTCCTTGTACCTTTTTTATCAATTAATGAAGCATTGAAGTTTTTAAGAATTTATACCCGTTTTAAGTTGTTACTGTTCAAGTGCTTAAATTACCTTCTTATGTATTAAAAAGCTCTCTAAACAGCTTATTGATAAGCTATACTCACTTAACAAGTTAATAAGCTAAGAAAAAATTGGACTTATACTTGAAAATTTCACTCAATTTACCACAGCTTGTTACTTTGGATGATAAGCCAGAATTGGATGGGCTTATGGATAATACCAGCTTATTTCCAATAAGCTGGAGCTTGTAGATTAAGCTTTTGACAGCTTATTTGCCCTTGTTTAGAGCAAAGGGCCTTGTAAGTTCTCTTTTTCCATTTTTAAGTCATTTTTAGCATTAGCTTATTTTCAGCTTATTTAAGTGCTTAATTCTTGTTGATTTTTGCTTATTTATGCATTTTGAGCTTATTTGGCTTACTGTTTGCAAATTTCATGGCTTAATTCACTTTTAATAAGTTTAAAAGTCCCTTGACAGAATTTAAAGGGGTGTTTGGGTTAACACTAAAAACGGGTCAAAATGGTTTTTGGTATGGGTTGTGGTCATTAAACTAGATTCAGCTTAAGTGTTAAGCTTACTTGAGGCTGTTTTTAAAGGTTTTTAAGTTTTAAAGTTGTTTTTCAAAGTTTTTCTAAGTCATTTTTGAAACTGTGGTGTTTTCAAAGGGCTTCAAGTGCTTATTTAAGATAAGCACTTGGATCTTAAGTTTTAGTGTCTTAAAGTGAGTCTTTTGTGTGTTAAATACAAGCTGTCCAAACCTCTTTGTCTTTTGACTTGGTAAGTCAAAACCACTCAAGACTTTTTAAGTAGCAGTTTAAAAAAAAGCAAAAGCCTTTTTCACTTCACAAATTCAGCAGGTTTACAAGTGTTTTAGAAGTTAAAAATTGGTGCACAAATCCACTTGCTAGGGTACTTCATCTGTTTTAACTTATTTTTTTATTTAGAGCTTATTTGACAGCTTTTAAAAAGCTGTCAAATAAGCCCCTTGTTGTTAGCATTAATTTCCCCTGGTGCTAGGGGGTGGATTTTAAGCCTTTGTATTTAGCTTTTTAGTGCACCCAAGCCCAAGCTCTTGGCTTATTTTAAAAGCCAATAAGCCCCTTTTTAAGTGTCCTCAGTTTCAGCCCCTTAAAAGTTTTCTTTTGAGGGCTTATTTTCAAGCAACTTCTTGCCCTTAGCCTCAAGTTACTTACACCAACAAGTGGACTCTTTAGTTAGTACTGTTGAGAGTATTAAGCTCCGTTTTGGCTTATTCAGCTTATTTTATAAGCTCTTTTGTATTTTATAAGCTCATTTTGTTTCCTAGTAAGCTTTTTAGGGTAGTATACTTAGTTTTTGTGCTCATTGTTTTTTTACTAGCTTATGCATTTTAGATTTTAAGCTCATTTAGTTCTTGTCAAGCTTAAGCTCTCTCTCCAGCTTATTAGTTTTAGCTTTTAAGCACTTAAGTGCTTATTTAGGATAACTTAGATTAAGCCCCTTTTGCTTTTTAGTCCAACTTAGCTTAAAACGACCACAAGTGCCAATGTCTTAGCTTTTCCAAGCCTTTAAGCCATTTTAAGCAAACTGTCGACTTTATAAGCTGATTTTAAGCTTATTTACAGCTTTTCATAAAAAGTTGTAGTTGACAAAGTTGTTAAGCCCCACGAGCTTAACAACTTTGCTTCACAAAGTTTTTCCAAAAAAAAATAAAAGGGGAAAGACAAGGGAACCGGGTGAGCAAGACTCGAACCCGGTACCCCTCGA
Source organism: Tanacetum coccineum (assembly GCA_026074375.1). Lineage (NCBI taxonomy): Eukaryota > Viridiplantae > Streptophyta > Magnoliopsida > Asterales > Asteraceae > Tanacetum > Tanacetum coccineum. Next base: position 11,603 of record BQNB010142228.1, on the reverse strand, counting down.
TACGATCCCCCTTTATAACATCACATACCGCTGCGCCCTTGGGTCTTTTTCGTTAAAGACTCAAGGGCTTTGGTATTTAAGGTGTTTTTGGCTTTAAAGCTTATAAGCTGCCAACAGCTTATTTGAGGGCTTATTTATAAGCCAACTTTGTGTTTTTTATTTTTCGTAGGATTTTTATAGTGTAAAGTATTTTTAGAAAAAAATTCAGAATTTTTCGAAGTCATTTAGTATTTTTTTCAATTTAATTTAGTTAAAAGTTTTAAAAATTCATAAAAAAATACAAAAATTATCAAAAAAATATTTTGCTTTTTTAGAAAATTTTCTTTTATCATCTAGTTTGTAGGAAAAATATAAAATTTTTCGTAGGGTCATTTTTACAACTTTTTGTCTTTTAAAGAACGGGTCCGGGTACGGGATTTTGTTTTGACTCGTTTTTGGGTCAAACGAACTCCGTTTTCGGTCTAGTCTTTTTCATTCTTCGTTATTTGTCCCGTAGAGTAGTTTAGAAGTGAAAAATTTTCCGTAGGGTTATTTTTAAAGATTTTAGGTTTTTCCCCCTTTGTTCGGGATTCGTGCTTTCGTTTTTTAGCTTAAATTCATAATTTTTAGGTTTTTCTTAAACGTTTTTATTCGTTATTGTTTAATTTGACTTTTTCACTCTCCCAAATCAATTCCTTCATTCAAACTCAAATCTTCGACTGTATCGATTCTCCAGTCCAGCCTCGTTGGGGATAAACGACCCGGGAACACTCTATACTACTTCTCGGTTTTATTGCTCTTGTTGATTTTTACACTTATTTATATATTTTATATTTTATTATATATTAAATATATTTACGGTGTGAAAATCGTCAATCAGAGGGTTTGACAAGGGATGATCTTGCTCAAAATTCTATGAGAATGACACGTGGAAACTATGAATATTTACAACCGTCCGATCGTTCCCTCAAAATATAACCTACATTAATTATCCCTCAATTCTAAAACCCCTATTTTCTCTCTTATTATAAGATTAATCCCGTAACCTCCCCAAAATCATTTAAATCAATCAATCAATAACGCAAAACATTCAGAATAAGCTTATGTGTTTCCAGTTACATTATAAAACTATTATCAATTCAAAAAAAAACTGAAACGTACAAACCATTGATTTCCTAATTTTTTGTTTCATTCGTTTATATTCATATTTGTCATTGCAATTATTGATCAATTTTGATTTTGGTCCAACTAATTTTGTTTTGATCTTTCATTTTTGTAGGATTTACTTATCAATCCATAAAAAACACATAAAATAATGATTTTTTTCTTTTAGAACACAAACTCATGCATTCTTTAAAGGTATGTTATTTTGATTTGTTTTTTAATTTTGCTGATTAGGTTATGGTGCTTTGTTAAACAGGTATCAAGAACTTCTGAGTTTTTCAACTAAATTTCTTCTTCATATGGTATGTTTTTCATCCTGATTTTCTTCAATCTATAAGTATGTGATATAAGGATTTGGATCTCGATTTTTATTTAATTATTGATGATGCATGCCTATAAGCATTCTAACCTCTGATTTATAGTTATGTAGAACCTCGGAATAATCTTAACAGACCACATTAGTATAAATGTCACAGCTCATAATTTAGAAAATAAATATAATAAGCTACATTTATGTTTTATGGTTGTAACTGTTTTTAAGGTTGTTGTTGTTTAGAGATTTTCTTAAATATTAAGGTTTAGTAGATGGTCACCATAAAGTTTTTTTTGTTAGGTGCTTATTGTTTTGTATTGTTCAAATGTTAAGGTAAGGATGTCGCACAGGAAGTTTGGGCACACCACACATGGTCCTCTTGGATTTCTTCCACGGAAGTGTACTGCCCGCACAGTAGATCAAATTCAAACAGGTATATGAGGTATTCTTATAATGATTATATTAAAAATGTGTGAATCGAATGGGGTATTCTTATAATGATTGAACATGTCTTTAACTGATTGAAGCCTTGATAAAGTACGTGACTCGAATGCTTCAGACAGGTATATGAGCTATTGCTTTGTATGAAAAGATAGCTTCTTCAGGCCTGCATTACAATAATAAATATAGTTTTGGTATCAAGAGATGGCAGAATAGCTGGATTACACAGGTTAGTAATGTGTCAAATATTAACATCCAGTGCGCGTCTAAACGTGTCAATTATTCTTTTTTATGTGATAAGATTATTAAAGGAGGTCTAAGCATATGAAAAACTTTCGTGACACTTTTAACAAGATTCACAGTAGAAGAGTTTTTTTACAGCAATTGCTTTAGGGTGTATTTGAATGTTAATTAGCATTAAAAATAAACTTTTGCACTCGGTACAGTGCATCGTAAACTCTATAGTTTTTAGTAGATCTTTGAACTAATGTCCATAAGTGTATGAAGACACCCCATTTAGAAAATGGAACAAATCTCCATTGAAGTCGACTGTTTAAATGCATAAGTTACTATACGATAAATAAATTTAATCTATTTATCGAGGGGATAAATGATTTTTTAGATGCAAATTTGATAAAATCCTTTGACAATGAGGTGAGGTTCTGTGCGTTATGGTATTTTATGGATTGTGTGTGAAAGATTATTGGAGCTTATTATAGGGGTTGTTTGGGTCTGTCAAACCAGTTTTCTAAGTTATTAGGGAGTGTTTGGTATTGTGTTTTATAAGTTATGGAGTATTATGTTTGTAACAATTTAACAATATATAAGCTTGAACTATTAGTTAAAGTAATTTCTCTTTCTTTTTGAATTGTTAATTGAATACTCATTTGTAACTGAACTGTGAGATCACTTGGTATTACTTTGTTGGCAAAATTTATTTTTAGTGTCCTTAAGATAACATGGTGCATCTGATATAAATTTCTTTTATGAATTTTATGTGTAAAATGCTTATTTTAATAGTTGATGTATTAGTAAATATAGCAAGAAATCATGAATACAAATATAGGTTAACTGAATGTAAATGGTCCAAATACTGAAATATAATAAATACTATCCTTGGAAGCAAGGAGGCAAACTACTCTTATTAGGCTATGTATTGTACGAAACCTTATGATTCATATAGTTATTAAGAGCAAAATGTGGCATATTATTATCATAATTGTTACTTATTGTATTTATTTCATGCTTTTGAATATTAATCCTGGCATGCCATATGTTGTACAATTACGACAACAAACCGAAGCTCAGATTCGCGGACGCTAGATCCGAAATAATTATAGCACATGTTGCTTCTTCAACGTACTCATTGAAGAAGAAGAAAATGAAGATCGAAACACATCAAAGTATATCTGAACGCTTATATTGTATTACCACAAAACCTCGATCGGTTACAGGAAAGAATAGAAAAGATGCGTATGTATTGAGCATCACCCCCTCACCTCCTTTTATAGGGTGAGGGGGTGGATGCCCTAGTCTACACCGACTAGGAATGGGCTTTGGTTCCAGCCCACTCAAACAAACATATAAAGAAAAAGACACTTAGCTACCTTCTACTTATCGTTTATTTTAACTCAGGACTCGACATAATACTAATATTTCCACTAGTGGACTAGACTTGTTAATCCCGACACCAAGCTATCTTCATGCTATTATTGAAATTCGGACTGGAACCACCTTTGATAAACGCAGTCAGGAGCATTATCCATTCATGATTTTCTTTCGCCAATTCCAATCTCTTTAGATTCCACGATCTCCCTGATGAAGTGATACCTCACGTTGATATGCTTCGTCCTTTCATGAAACATTGCATTTCTTGAGAGATGAATTGCACTTTGATTATCACAATTCACAATCACTGACTTTAAGTTTACTCCCAGCTCGATTAGTAGTCCTTTAAGCCAAATGCTTTCCTTAACAGCTTCCGTAAGCGCCATATACTCCGCCTCTGTAGTAGATAATGCAACAACATGCTGCAGAGTTGCTTTCCATCTCACAACACAGCCATGTACCATAAACGCGTACCCGGTTATCGACCTACCCTTGTCAGGGTCTTTGGCATAATCTGCATCTACAAAACCATCAACATCCACGTGCTTCCTTTGATCTCTACCATACACTAGACCTACATCAGCAGTGCCCTTCGAGTACTTCAAAATACACTTCACTGCCTCCTAATGGTTTTTACCTAGATTCGTCAAATACCTGCTCACAATGCTAACAGCGTTCGCAATATCCGGTCTAGTGCACACCATCAAGTACATTAAACTACCTACAGCATTCGCATATGGGACCTTACTCATTCTTTCCACATCTCAGTCATTTGACGGACAATCCTTTAAATATACCATAAAGTGTGCTCCCAATGGCACAGAGATCGACTTGCCATTATCCATTCTGTACTTATTTAAAATTTTCTGCAGATATCCCGACTGAGACACCTTCAGGGTTCGGCTACCCCTATCCCTGACAATCTCCATACCAAGTATCTTTCTAACTGGACCCAGTTCTTTCATATCAAACTCTTTTTGCAGCAGTCCCTTGGTATATTCGATTTCAGACTTGCTATTACAAGCAATCAACATATCATCTACATACATCAATAGATATATGTACATACCTGGTGCAAATTCTTTGAAGTAAACACAACTATCATAGTTGCTGCGGCTGAACCCATTGCTGATCATATATACATCAAACCGTTTGTACCACTGCCTTGGGGACTGCTTAAGACCATATAGAGATTTCTTCAACAAACATACCTTGTTGCCTGTTCCTTCTTCAAAACCAGGTGGCTGCCTCATATAAATGGTTTTTTCAAGATTACCATGCAAAAACACCGTCTTTACATCAAGTTGTTCCAACTCGTAATCTTCACAAGCAGTCAATAAGAGAATCACCCTAATAGATGTATGTCGAACCATAGGTGAAAATACCTTATTATAGTCAATCCCTGCTCGTTGTGTAAACCCCGAGCTACCACCTTTGCTTTGTATCTTGGTTTCTGAACGCCTTCAATCCCTTCTTTAATCTTATACAACCACTTGTAGCTTATTAGCTTCTGACCAGGTGGTTGATCGACCAGCTCCCAAGTATGATTCTTTTTTAAAGAACTCATATCCTCCTTCATAGCACAAACCCACTCATCCTTTTCAGATAAATTAATCGCGTCCTGGAATGTGATTGGTTCATGTGTATCTTCTTCCTCAGCAATAGCAAATGCATAAGCCGCCATATCATCTACCTTAGACCCTGATGGTCTAGACAATGATATATTACCTTCATCCCTATACCTTGCAGGTATAGTAGTTGTTCTTTTTGCTCTATCACGCACCAGAACATAGTTGTCCAGATTCTGTTGTTGAGGCCCTTCATCTTGCTCCTCATCTTTATTCCCTGGATTTTCTCCAGTATGAGGATCCACAGTTGGTTCGACCCTACTGCCTTGAAGTTCCACCTCAAACTCAACTTCCTTCTCAGAATCTGCAGCACCAGCACCCTTGAGAGTATCCTTATACATAAGGCCATCATTAACACACACATCCTGCTTATGATTAACTTTGGTTTGACATCACTTAACCTTCATAATCTTGTATCCCTTTACACACCCCAGGATACCCCCAGGAATATGCAATTTAATAGCTCACGCTGAGCTTATTCCCCTGATTCACATGTGAATAAGCAACGCAACCAAATATCCTCAACATCTCGTAATTCGCCGGATGTCCTGACCATAAATCCATAGGTGTCTTCTTCTCCAATGCTGTAGATGGAGACCTATTGATCAGATATGCTGCCGTCACCGTTGCTTCTGCCCAGAACGAATCTGGCAAACCAGACTGAATCAGTAAACACCTAACCTTGTTTAAGAGCGTCCTATTCATTCGTTCAGCTAGACCATTCTGTTGAGGAGTTCCTGCAACTGTCAAATGTCTTGCTATCCCGCTCTCCTTGCACAAGTTATTAAATTCCTGATTACAAAACTCCAAACCGTTATCCGTTCTTAGTTTCTTCAGTTTTCTACCTGTCTGGTTTTCCACCAACTGCTTCCACTCCTTGAATTTGCTGAACGCCTCATTCTTGTGTCTAAGAAAATGAACCCAAACCCTCCTCGAATAATCATCAACAATCGATAAGAAGTACCGACAACCACTCATCGATTCCACCCGAGAAGGACCCTAGAGATCTGCATGGACATAGTCTATAACTCTCTCTGTTGTGTGTTGACCTCGACCAAAACTCACCCTAGTCGATTTTCCAAGAACATAATTTTCACAGAATTCGAGCTTACCTAGACCTTTATTCCTAAGCACCCCTCTTTTTTCCAGTTCATGCAAGCCTGCTTCACTAATTTGACCTAGGCGTTTATGCCACACCTGCGCAAGACTTTCCTTTTCTTGTATACCAACACTAGCTTCACCAGATTCAGCCCAGCCATCCAAGGAGTACACATAATTTCCCTTTATAATTCCTGACAAAACCATTAAAGAACCCTTGATCACCTTTACTCTTCTATTCTGCAACTTCACGGTATAGCCCGCTCGGTCTAGAGTGCCTAAAGATATCAAATTTCTCTTCAATTCGGGAATGTAACACACCGCTATCAACAAGTCACCATTATCATAACCCTCAGAACCAGAACCTTGTCCCACATTCTTCTTGACAAAGCCAGTTGATTTCTTCTTGTTCCTTTTTGGATAGTCTTTTTTTAGGTGATCCTCAGAATAGCATATGTAACACTTCAGTTTATAAGTTCCTTTACCTTTCGACTTCGATCGCGAACTACCACGTCCTTGATTACCCTGATGATCCGACCTTCCCCTTACATATAACCCATCACCATCATCCTTTGCATCTGTCCTCTTTTTCAACTCCCGTGAATTGAGGCTAGACAAGACATCTTCCAAAGTGAGCGACTCTCTTCCATAAAGCAATGTCTCCACAAAGTTATCATATGAAGGTGGTAATGACGTAAGTAACATGAGTGCCTGATCTTCGTCATCAATATCAACGTCTATGTTCGCCAAGTCACCGATCAACTTATTAAACTCATCTATATGTTCAGATAATTTCTTACCTGAATGCATATAGAAAGTGAACAACTTCTTCTTCAAGTACAATTTATTGGCTAAAGACTTTGTCATATACAAAGTTTCCAACTTTAACCAAACACCCGCAGCAGAACTTTCTTTGTTGACTTCCCTCAACACCTTGTTATCCAAGCATAAGAGTAAGGCACTGTGTGCTTTCTTGTAGACATCCGTCTTCAACGCCGCAGTTTTATCAGCGTCCGTCATGGTTTCCGGGAATGGATCTAACGCAGCCTCCCAACCATGTTGAATTAATAGACACCGCATCTTCACACGCCACAACCCGAAGTCATTAGAACCGTCGAATTTTTCGACGTCAAACTTCGCTATCGACGACATATTCTTTAAACCTTGTTGCGTAAAAATATACCTTCTTGCAAATCGATTTAATTAGAAACCCTAAACCTCGATCACGAACAAGTAACCAAGTCGATAAACTTGAGACCCAAGTACCTCGACTATAAACTTGTAACACAAGAAAAAAAACCGCAACAAGAACCTTCGCACGAAGTCGAGTTTTAATTATAAAACTCGAAACCCTTCTGACAAAGAAAAAAAAACCTTCGCAAATAAAAACAAGGTATAAATGTTACTAATACTCAATCAATAACGACAAAACCTTCAATTTATGAAAAATCCTTGTCAACCTTTGTAGTATAGTCACGTGATGAGAAATAATAAACCAATCACAGAAGGTCACTTTTCTTTTCTTTCACGTGAACTATAAATAATATAAACCTTCGTCTTCTTCGTGTGAAAAACCTGCAACTTTCGATAACGATTCGAAAAACCCGAAAACCATTTCTTTGCTCGAACCTCCGAACCAGTCCTCAAACTTCAAGACCACAATAACCGCGGCTCTTGATACCACTTGTTGTACGATTACGACAACAAACCGAAGCTCGATCGCGAAACGCTAGATCACAGAATAAATCAAGCACAAGTTGCTACCTTCAACGTACCCGTTGAAGAACGAAGAAACAAGAAGAACGAAACACCACATAGTATAACCGAACGATTATATTGTATTACCACAAAACCTCAGTCGGTTACAGGAAAGAATAGAAGATGCGTATGTCTTGAGCATCACCCCTTCACCTCTTTTATAGGGTGAGGGGGTGGATGCCCTAGTCTACACCGACTAGAAATGGGCTTTGGTTCCAGCCCATTTAAACAAACATATAAAGAAAAAGACACTTAGCTACCTTCTACTTATCTTATATATTAACTAGACTCGACACTAATACTAATACTTTCACAAGTAACTTTTCTTACTGTTGTTATCATTTTCTAACATCTTTATTTTTGTTGACTTTGACAGCACCTTTAAGAAGAAGGCACCAAAGGCCATCAAGGAGATCAAGAAATTTGCTCAGAATGCCAAGGGTACCATTGATGTGAGAGTAGACGTCATGCTTAACAAGCACGTTTAGAGCAGGGGTATCAGAAGTGTCCCAAGTAGAGTTAGAGTCCGGACGTGTTTTACTGATTTATGGTTGTAGATGTCTAGATTTCAGCGATATGATATTCACTATTCAATGCTTCATCGAAAGCCTGGCAAGGCAAGAGTTGCAAAAACACGCATGCACACTTTATCCTTTTTTCACAATCCTAATATCATTAAAAATAAGACACGATCATCACAAAGAAACAATAAAGTTAAATCGATTACTATGATATCAATCTTAACATTTTTATTTAATCAGTTATTCATATTCTCTAGGTAGGACATTAATGATTCTTCATAGAGATCACAAAGGTAGCAGCCGGCAGGTACGTTTAACATCTTTTATATGCTGTTTTTTAACATCGTTTATATCTAATTCACAAAATCCTAAACATTACTCTTTTGTTTTTATCAATCATTTTGTTAGTCGCTCTCTTACCCATCCTTTCATTGTACCTCATCGTAAAGTTTTGTATTAGGTCCGTGTTTTCTTAAAATCTCGCTGGAAAAGTAGCTATTATTACTTAAGCTTCTTCTGGTATTGGCGAGGTAAATTCTACATTGAATTTATGGATTTTAGAAATTATTAGGTCCGTATTCACTATGTATGTTGATCACATATTCTCGAATATAATGCTTGTATATGATTTTTGTTAAAAGGTAAAACTAACATATATGCACGAGAGTTACATGCATCTTACACAACAGATAGTAGAGGACCATTTACCCTCACAAATTCCGTTAGGTCAAAGCCCGTTGGTATGTAAAACATGTTATTTATTTATATGCATTATGTCTGAAGCATTTGATATATAAATATGCGAAACATGAAGCTGTCTAGCGTTGGTTGGTAGAAGAAAGGAACTCCTTGTGGTAGTGGCTCAGAAAGCGGAAGAGCTAGGATCACCTAATGCTATTGTGATCAAGGCAAAAAGCGGAAGAGCTAGGATCACCTAATGCTATTGTGATCAAGGCAGATGTTTCGAGCCTTGAGGATTGCAAGACAATTGTTGATGAAACCATTAAACACTTCGATAAATGTAAGTTGGTACAACATTATACTTTAAGACTCGTTTTTACCACACATACTAATTTTTACATGCTCCTAATTTTTGAATAGTGGATTTCCTTATTAACAATGCCAGAATCGCGATAGTTGGCCTCTTTAAAGAGTAAAAATGCATCACGGATCATATTTCAACCATGGTACTGATCTTTACCATAGCTTTTCATATTAGTAGATATATTCAAATTAAATGAACATATACTTTGCTTACATGTCACACTCTACTGTAATTTACTATGCATCTGATTTGCAATATAAGCTTGAAACCACAAACCTTTTGCACACGCCCATAATGCTTGGTTTATCCTATCAATCCAAACGAGGTTATATTGGGCTCGAGTATTACGGTCGTACCGTTAGCATCAAAACTTTACCGTTGGGATTCATTTAAAACAACTGCGAAATGTTCTTAATTTACCAGATTCAGAGTTCAAAGTTGCAGAGTTAAGAGATCAATTTCGAGACAGGAAGAATTATACGTTGTTATACTCTGTAGCAGGCAACGAAGTCGATGAAATCAAGATCATGTGTTGGGAATTAAGGGCTTCTACAAGTTTCTACTGCTGGTTTAACTTAGTACTATCAAGAGAAGACTTAGTACTGCTAATCTAAGTTAGTACTGCTAGTGTTATAATTAGTACTGCCAGTACAAAATGTTAGTACTGTCAGTTTATTAGTATTGTTAGTTTTAATAGTTAGTACTGATTATGTGATATGCATGAGATATATTAGGAATAGATATGCATGATCATGTAACGCGTTTTGTAAGCCCATTAGGGTTTCCTTGGTGTATAAAAGGAACCCTACGACATAGATCTAGATATAAGTTTTCATATTAGTATTCATAGTTTGTATAGCAATCATAGTTAGTATTCATAGCTATTTTGTAACTCAAAATATTATTCAATATATTGAAAGTTTAGTAAAGATCTTGTTTTTGCTGTTTCATTGTTCTTCTTAGTATTGCAAACTAGATTCTGCATAGTTTGTGATATTCTCAATCTTAGTTTCTACTATAGTTGTCTTGGATCTATCCAATATAACTAAACTTTAACAAGCTAAGTAAGATCTATTCAAAAGGGATCAACAAGTGGTATCAGAGGTTGTTGAGAAACTCTGAATAAGAAGAACACTATATCTACACAAGATATCATAATCAAAGAAAAGATGGAATCACAGTTAGAAACTACCCAAACAGCGTCTGCACTAAAACTTCCTATACTCAAAACAGGAGACTATGATCTATGGAGCATGAGAATTGAGTAATATCTTACTCACACTGATTATGCTCTGTAGGAGGTTATTATGAATGGTGATGCAACTGCTATTGCATCAGCTAGTACCGAAGGTCCCATTCCTCCCAAAACTGCTGAACAAAAGCTAGCAAGAAATAATGAATTGAAAGCAAGAAGCACTCTGTTGTTGGCCATTCCTAATTAGCACCTATTAAAGTTTTATGGAATCAAGGATGCAAAGACCTTATGGGAAGTAATCAAGGCCAGGTTTGGAGGCAACAAAGAATTAAAGAAAATGCAGAAAACCATTCTGCAGCAGCAATATGAGAATTTTATTGCATCAAGATCTGAAGGACTGGATAAAACCTATGATAGGTTTCAGAAACTCATCAGCCAATTGGAAATTCATGGTGAAGTTATCACCCAGGAAGTTGCAAATCTTAAGTTGCTAAGAAGTCTACCATCAGCTTGGAACAATATTGCCTTGATCATGCTTAATAAAGCTGATCTAGATGAGTTAAGCATGGACGATTTGTACAACAACTTGAAGGTGTATGAAGCTAAGATTAAAAGCCAATCAAGCTCAAGTTCAAACTCTCAGAATGTGGATTTTATATCTTCAGATGATACTAGCAGTACTAATGAAGCAGTTAATACAGCTCATGATGTTCCTGTTGCTAAGTCAAAGGTACAAGCTTTTTCCTTAACTTATGCTAATGATGTTATGTTTTCCTTCTTTGTCAATCAATCTAATAGTCCACAGTTGGATAATGAAGATCTGGAGCAGATTGATACTGATGATCTTGAAGAG
>BQNB010142227.1:0-17163 GCA_026074375.1 Tanacetum coccineum | reverse complement strand
TTGTGAGATTTTTACCTTTATATTTCTCTTGGTTGAGAAGTATTTTGGAAGGAATTCTTACGAGAATAATAACTCTTTACGTATATAAATTTGACTACACCAATCCACCATATTCTCAAGATTCAAAGAGTTCTCATGATGATGGATCCAAACCTTCAAGTGATGATGAAAAGAAGGTTGATGAAGATCCAAGAAAAGAAAGTGAATGTAATGATCAAGAGAAGGAAGATAACGTTAACAACACTAACAATGTTAATACTGTTAGTTCAACTGTTAATGCTGCTGACACAAATGAGGTTAATGCTGTTGGTGGAAAAAACAAGCATTGAACTTCCATTTGATCCAAATATGCCTGTTTTGGAAGATGATAGCATATTTGACCTCTCAAGAGATGATGAAGATGATGGTGCAGTGGCTGACATGAACAATTTGGATACAACAATCCAAGTCAGTCCAAATCCAGCTACAAGAATTTATAAAGATCATCCTCTTGATCAAGTGATTGGAGATTTGCAATCAACTAAACAAATAAGAAAGATGTAAAAGAATTTGGAGGAACATGGGTTTGTTAGTACTATTCAACAAAGAACAAACCATAAAGACCTTCAAAACTGCTTGTTTGCTTGCTTTTTATCACAGGAAGAATCTAAAAAGGTAATTCATGCATTGAAGGATCCAAACTAGATAGAGGCTATGTAGGAAGAGCTTCTACAATTCAAGTTACAAGAAGTTTGGACTTTAGTGGATTTACCAAATAGAAAAAGGGCTATAGGCTCTAAATGGGTTTTCAGTAATAAAAAGGATAAAAGGGGAATTGTGATAAGAAATAAAGCAAGATTGGGTTGCCTCAATACACACAAGAAGAAGGGATTGACTATGATGAAGTCTTTGCCCCTGTTGCAAGAATTGAAGCAATTAGGCTATTTTTAGCTTATGCTTCATTTAAAGATTTTGTGGTGTATCAAATGGATGTAAAAAGTGCTTTTCTCTATAAGAAGATTGAAGAAGAGGTGTATGTATGTCAACCACCAGGATTTGAAGATCTAGACTTTCCTAATAGAGTATACAAGGTTGAAAAAGTACTGTATGGACTACATCAATCTCCTAGAGCTTGGTATGAAACCTTGTCAACATATCTGTTGGACAATGGGTTTCAAAGAGGGAACATCAAAAGGCACAAAGGTGATATTTTGCTGGTCCAAGTTTATGTGGATGATATCATCTTTGGTTCAACAAAGAAGGAGCTATGCATTGCATTTAAGAAGTTGATGCATGAAAAATTTCAGATGAGTTATATGGGAGAACCTACATTTATCTTGGGATTACAAGTGAAGCAGAACAAGGATGGCATATTTATTAGTCAAGACAAATATGTTAAAGAAATTTGAAAGAAATTTGAGTTTACAGAAGTCAAGACTGTAAGCACACTAATGGAAACTCAAAAGCCTTTGCTCAAGGATGAAGATGGTGAAGAAGTAGATGTTCATATGTATAGGTAAATGATTGGTTCATTGATGTATCTTACATCTTCAAGACCTGACATCATGTTTGCAGTGTGTGCTTGTGCTAGATACCAAGTCAATCCAAAGGTTTCACATCTTCATGCTGTGAAAAGGATTTTTAGGTACTTAAAAGGTCAACCAAAATTGGGCCTTTGGTATCCAAAAGATTCTCCTTTTGATTTGGTAGCATACACTGATAGTGATTATGCTGGAGCAAGCTTGGATAGGAAGTCTACAACAGGAGGTTGTCAATTTCTTAGATGTAGATTAATATCATGGCAGTGCAAGAAACAGACAGTGGTTGCAAATTCCACAACAGAAGCTGAGTATGTGGCTGCTTCAAGTTGCTGTGGTACGTGCTTTGGATTCAGAATCAACTACTTGATTATGGGTACAATTTTATGCATACCAAGATCTTTATTGACAATAATAGTACTATTTGCATAATTAAAAATCCTATTTTGCATTTAAAAACAAAGCATATAGAGATCAGAATATTTTTATTAGAGATTGCAATGAAAAGAAATTGATTCCAAATGGTCAATAACCTTTCTGACAGATGTGAAGATTGCTTACATATAAAGCTTACTATGTAAGTAGATTTCTATTATTTTGATTGTTAGTATTGGAATGCTAACATCTTTAAAGTCTTTAATCTCTTTTTGTTTTTGTAGAGTTTGTACCCGATTAGGTTTAAAAAACTATTAATTTATGTCATTAAAAGTTTCTGCTGTTAAGTATAATAGTGTTCTGTTTGTTTATACTTAATACTGCTGAGTTTCTACTGTTAGTTATACTTAATACTGTTAGGTATAATTAATATTGTGATAATTGTGAAAATTGCTATGGCTTGTGTTTTCTTGGTTTTTGGACTAACATTTTGCAGGAAAAGCAAAGAAAAGTGTTAAATTGATGATGGAAAAGCTGCTTAGAATGGAATTAGAGTTAATGCTGGTGACTCAAAGTTAATGCTGCTAGGCATAACTTACTACTGCTGGGTTACTACTGCTGGGTGAAAGTTAATGTTGTTGAGGGTATTTTCCATAAATACTTTGATTAAGGGTTTCAATCGATCCTTTAATCAATTTCACTCTTTCAAATACTCTCTAACTACAAACCCTAACTTAATTTTTTCATCCATTATCAAAACCCAACACAAATGACGACTCTAAAGTTTGATGATACTCATAATATGTTCGCATTTTTGTCTAAACCCACATAGAGTGATAGGTTTGAACAAATTGTAGATTTTTTGAATGCACACCCCATAAGACATGCATTAACGATTAATCCTATTATATATATTTCTTGCATTGAACAATTCTGGTCTACTGTCAAGGTTAAAACTATTAATGGGGAAGCACATACATGCCTTAGTAGATGGCAATAAGATAATCGTTATTGAATCATCTATTAGAAGAGATATTCAACTAGCTGATGAGGAAGGTGTTGATTGTTTACCAAAGTCTACCATTTTTGAACAACTTACACTGATGAGGTATGAGAAAATTTCATAAAACTAACTTTCTATAAACCATTCTTTTCCCCATAATGAAAATTTCTAATTCATACTATTTTATAGTGTCTAAATCCAAAGACTACTGCATGGAATGAGTTTAGTAGTACTATGGCATCTGCCATTATCTGTTTAGCTATAAACCAGAAATTTAACTTTTTAAAATTCATTTTTGAAAGTATGATTAGAAACTTGGATAATTTTTCTAGCAAAATTTGGATGTATCCAAGGTTTGTACAAGTATTTTTGGATCAATAACTTGATGTGCTGCCAACTCATAAGAGAATTTATATTGCACCCTCTTACACTAAAAAGATTTTTAGAAATATGAGAAGGGTAGGAAAAGGTTTTTCTGGTAGAGTAACACCTTTATTTCAAACAATGGTGGTACAAAACCAATCACAATTGGGTGAAGGTTCAGCAATTCCAACTGATCCCCATCACACACCCACCTTTATTCAACCATCTACTCAACCTCAAAAGATACAACAACCTAGGAAGCCTAAAAGAAAGGACACTCAGGTACCTCAGCCTAGTGATCCTATTGAAAATGTTGCAGATGAGGCTGTCCATAAGGAGTTGGGTGACAGTTTGGTGAGGGCTGCCACTACTGCTTCTAGCTTAGAAGCAGAGCAGGACAGTGGTAACATCAATAAGACCCAATCCAAGGCAACACCTAATGAATCTAGTTCCCTAGGAACTACTTCAGGTGGTGGTCCTAGGTTCCAAGAAACCATGTGGGACACTATTGCTCAAACTAGGTTTGAGAGTGTATCTAAACATTCCAATGATTCACTGCTCATAAGAGGTAACACACTTTAAAGTGATGAGGATAGACTTAAACTTGATGAATTAATGGCAATATGTACCACTTTACAAAACAGGGTTCTTGATTTGGAGAATACAAAGACCATTCAACATAATGAGATTGCTAGTTTGAAAAGGAAGGTCAAGAAGCTTAAAAAGAAAAATAGGTCAAGAACTCATAAGCTGAAGAGATTATACAAAGTTGGTTTGACTGCTAGGGTAGAATCCTCTGATAATGAAGAAAGTTTGGGTGAGGATGCATCCAAACAGGGGAGGATTGATGCTATTGATGCAGATGAAGAAATTACCCTGGTTAGTGTTCAAAATGTGGATGAAGAGATGTTTGATGTGAATGTTTTAGATGGTGAGGAAGTGTTTGTTGCAGAACAAGAAGTTGTTGTTAAAGATGTAAGTAATGTAGTTAGTACTGCTGGTGATGCAACAACTGTTAGTGCTGCTACAACAACTACTGCTACAATTACAACTGTTGATGATATTACTTTGGCTCAAGCACTTATGGAAATAAAAAGTACAAAACCCAAGGAGAAAGGGGTTGTTATACAAGATCTGGGTGAAACTACAACAACAATATCTTCATAACAATCACAAGACAAAGGTAAAGGAATATTGATAGAACCTGTGAAGCCTATAAAGAAGAAAGATCTAATCAGGCTTGATGAAGAAGCTTCTATAAAATTACAAGCTGAATTTGATGAAGAAGAAAGACTTGCAAGAGAGAAAGCTGAAAAAGAAAAAGAAGCCAATATTGCCTTGATTGAAACATAAGATGATATACAGGCAAAGATTGATGCTGATCACCAATTGGCTGAAAGATTGCAAGCGCAAGAACAAGAAGAGTTATATATTGAAGAAAAGGCTACATTATTTCAACAACTCTTAGAGAAAAGAAGAAAGCATTTTGCAGCTAAAAGAGCAGAAGAGAAAAGAAACAAACCACCAACAAAAGCTCAACAGAGAAAGATAATGTGTACTTACCTAAAGAACATAGAAGGATACAAGCTCAAAGATTGAAGTTTAAAGAGTTTGATTCTATCCAAGAGATGTTTGACAGAGCATTCAAAAGGATAAATACATTTGAAGACTTTAGAGCAGAGTTGGTGGAAGAAAAAGAAAAGAGAACAGGAACAGAGTTGATACAAGAGAATGTAAAGAAGCAAATGGTGGAAGATGACAAAGAAACAACAGAGCTTAAACAGTGTTTAGAAATCATTCCAGATGAAGAAGAGGGAACAATTGATGCTATACCTTTAGCTATACTTTGGTGTTAAGTCTCCAAGTATTGTTAAGATGGAAGATTCATAAAAGAAGGAGAAAAAACTATTATCAAATAATTGTGAAGCTGAGGTAAGTCTCAAATGTTCATGATCTTTAGTTGAGAAATGCTTAATTGGTTTTGACATGGAGATTGGAAAGTATTTGCTACATGTTAGTAAAGCTAAATATAAGTCAACGAAGACCAGTGGAAGATTTGGATTTGATATTATGGGGTGATTTGAAAACAATGTTTGAACCACAGGTAGAAGATAAAGTATGGAGGAATCAACAAAAATACAAAGTGTTGAATTGGAAGATGTATGACTCCTGTGGAGTACATTCCTTGATGATGCAACATGTGCAGATTTATATGTTGGTAGAGAAGAAGTATCCCCTTACACTTTCAATGATGTTGGAAAAGAAGCTTATAATTGATTATGAAAGTAAAATGGCTTATCAGCTTCTTAAATTCATCATGAAACAGCTTAAGAAGTAAAGAGTGTTTTTTAGAATGCATCCTCTGGTGTTGATGATGCTTTAATGAATATAAAACCTTGATGATTTTGAGAAGAATATCAAGTTCTAGGGGTGGATTGTTGGGATTAAAGTCTTTTGATGTTGTTTGAATTGTGCTGCTCAATGATTGTGTTAATCGCTGCTCATGCTAGACTTAGTGATGCTCATGACTTCAAAGAAAGTTATGCTAAGTGTTTACTACTGCTTGTACAAGTTCTACTGCTAGTGTATATTAGTATTGCTCGTACAAAGTTTAATCTCTGCTTGTGAATATTAGTTGACTACTAGTACAAAGTGACTACTGATCGTTGGAAATATTAGTACTGCTCAAGGTTAAGACTACTCAGAGATAAGTTAATGCTGCTGAGGTTAATAAGTTAGTACTGCTTATATGATATGTATTAAGTTATTTGTTTATAGAAAAGATTATGGATACTTAGGAAAGTATTGTAAGCCGACTAGGGCTCCTTGGTGTATAAAAGGAGGTCCTAGGGGCATAAGGGTTGATATATTTTTTATCAGTTCTTTCTATCAATATTTGAAGTCTATAGACGTATAATTCATAGCTTCAAGGTCTTTGTAACCCTAATACTTTGAGAGTATTCATATTATTATCATTAAAATATTATTAGAGCTTTATTATTGATATTGTATGTTCATTGTAATTACGGTTTAATTAGATAATTCTTCTTAATATTATAAGATAGATTCCGCATAATCTTTAATACATTCAAAACGTTTTACTATAGTTGTGTTAGATTTTTCTATTATAACTAAACCATATAATACAAGCTTAAGGAATGTGCTTTCTTAATCTATTGAAGTGGGGTTCAACAACCATTAACATGGGACTCTGGTATCTGAGGATTTCTGGCATTGAAAATAATAGCTTTTTAGTGTTCTGACCATGCTGGATGCATATGTTTACTCGCAAAAAGCACTTCAGGGAGGAATCACTGTTCCTAGGTGATAAGTTAGTATGTGGATGTAAAGAAGCAAGTTTGCACTGCATTGTCATCAGCAGAGGCTGTGTTGTGGAGTTATCTGCAAGGTTGTGTTTAGTAATGTAGATGAGGTTTAAAACTTAAAGATTATGGCTTCAACTACAACTATAATCACCATTGTATTCGATGTGTCTCAGGTCAGCCTATAGCTTTCATCATGCAACCGTGCAGGCACTCTGTACCAAAGAACACATCCATACTCAGATATCATTTTATCTCAAGAGAGAACGGTTGAAACCTAGTATAATTGAATTGCATTTTGTCAGAATGAATACCAATAGATGATATGTTTACTAAAGCCATACACGAAGATTGGTTTTAGTATCTCGGGTCAGTTGAAATTGGTATGAGATGTTTGACTCCAGTAGGGAACTAGAGGGGTGCGGCAAATGGAATAGCGTTGATATTTCTTTTAAAATCTACTTTGTTATATTTTTGATTAAAGCAAATTACAAAAATATAAAACCTATAAAAACAAATACAAAAAAATTACTATTTCAAAAAAGGAAAATATACAAATCAAAAAAATAAAGAAAAAATTCCAAAAAGATCTTGACATGTTCATTGGAATTGATTACAATTTTACGTAACTAGAAATGTTGATTAAAATTGACACGGACATGTAAATGAAGTTTTTGCAAGAGTTTCTTTCAAATGACTTTCAAAACATATAAGTTATATTTTTGCTTTTCTGACTTGTAATCAACTCTCAGATTGCAATTCAGACCCGGAACGACCAAAAAGAGTGTTACGAATAAGTGAGCTTATCCTTAGAGTTTAGAAGAGAAGTCTTACTACATTTGGTTTTTCAAAAAAGTTAAACACAATTTTTTCAAGTATTCTCACTGAAGATTGCATAATTCTTTTAAAATTGTGTGCTTCAACACTCCATCTCGCTTAAATTTTCCAACATATTTATTCTATAATTGGTTGTCTATTTTTAAATGAAGTCAATGGTTTGAGGAGGAGTTTTTCAAAAACCAAAGTTTAATGATTTTGGTTACAAATAACAATGACAATTTTTATGTATTCAAAAATTATCAAAAATCTCTTATTATAACCAAATCTGTAATAATGATGACTATCAATAAATCGTTATGGTTATAAGATGATTATAGTGTTAAAGCATAATTTTTCAAGAATTCTTAATGGGACAATTCCATAATCTTTTAAAAATTGTTCTCGTGTCTAAACATTGCTAAACCATCAATTTTATATTAATTTTATCAACTTGATATAATTTTTTGGTGTCATAAACATATGTAAAATTGAGGACGGGAGCAATTGTAATGTTCATATAATTCATGTTGAACAGTTCTTCGATAGGATTTTCATGACAAATATTTAATCCACCTAGTATTTTTCAAAAAAATAAGTGAATTAGTATTTAAAATAAGGGGGAAATGTAATTAAAAAATGTGATCTTGAAAATATAAGTGATATCTAAAAGACTCACATTGCTTTTATACTCTACGAAAAAGGTTTTATGGTTCGATCTTTATACACAAAACAATATCTTAATTTCACGACGAATTCTGAAGTCATAAGGTGGTTAGGTTAGTATTAGTCCATGATGCCAAACCAGAACCGGAGGGATCTTCCCAAGGACAATCCACAGTTTAGAAATAGCAGTCCTTAGCGATTGATTAGAGATGAATGATTCGAGAATAATGCCGATAAGATTGAGCTAACACTGGAACAATCACACAAAAGGTGTAGTAAATGACGTTTGTATAAGATTGCAGGGCTTTGAAGAATTAAAAAGAAATGTATGGATAAAGGGTGTAAAGATAACAAGCCTTCTCACACAACTTATAGGTAGACTGACCGGGGTCAATACACAATCTATTGTTTACACGAAGATGATTTTCTGATATTGAAGAATGGACATCGTGGACCCTGTAGTGATGTAATGCACAAAACCTCCCAATCCATTTGTGGTTGTTATCTCAACAGAAAACTTATCTCATTTGTCACAGAGACTAACACCACAATTATATTAACTTTTCTGCGAGTTAGTTGATATTGCGATTAGGGTGGTAGTATGCTCCAGCCTCGGAGTACTAAACGCATAAGGACTAATTGGAGTCTTAAGAGCCAAGAGATCTAACAAATAATCTCTTTAGGTCCACATTCCATTACAAACACTTGTTGTACAGTTCATTAAGTTCATAAGATGTTAACAAGAGTCCTACGCTTTATCGCCTTGTGATTTTTGCCAGAGAAATCCATGAGATACTTAAGTTATTCCACTGTGAAGATTGGAATAATCACTGCTTGAGCCTAGAACATCCAAAACAAGCTCTCGGTAGGTGACTTTCGAGATGTCGATATGAATCAGATTGTGATAACTCTGGATATCGATTTTGGGTCCAGTAAATAAGTTTGACGACTCAATCAGTAAGATAGTAACTGTCACGATTTTTACTGCATAGTCGTGTCATGTCTGGTTTGAGAAGTTCTGATATTGAGAACAAAGCTTAGCATCTGGTGAATCTAATACAATCTGTGTTAAACAATTCTTATGCTAAAGCTGGAAAGCTTATCAAGGAGAGTCTTCTTAATTGTAGTTATCAACATGAATCACAGGTTGGTTACTCACAGAAACCAGAGGGTTAATCCGCAACCAAATCGGGCCAAAAGACCAAGCATATTTGTCCACAAGCTTTATTGCTGACTATTTTGTTTCAGGATTCATATAAAGATGGAGATGGAGATACCTCATTCCAGCTGAGTTGGATTCATCACCACATGCTCTTGCTCAAACTACAAAGACATACTATAAGCAATCTAAGATTCTGTTGAATCAAGAAAGCTCAAGAATTAAAGACAAAGACTTCCACAAACTCTGATATTAATGATCCCTCCTTAGAAACCAAGCTTCGAGGGAGATTATTAAAGTGATTTCAAATAGATGCAAAGTATGAGCATGTTGGTTAAGACACAAGATCGTAAGATGGCAAAGACAATAAAGACAAACAAGGAAAAGATTTAAAGATCTCAGAACAAAAGACAAAGCCGAAAGACAAATTGAACATAGGCTAAAGATCAAAGATCACAAAACATGAAGAAAAAGCCTACAACATAATAAAAGACCAAAGACTCAAAACCCCTCAACGACCAAAGCAATCTCAGGAAGGTTCAAGCGAAACAAGATTCAAGATCTCACGTTCTTGAATTCGAAAGACCCACACATTAGGGGAGATTTGTAAGCCTCAAAATATGTTTTTCAACTGGAAGCTCAGAATCTGTAGAAGCTCGCCTTCGGGGTGATTGTTAGCCTTAAAATATTAAGTCGAATAAGGAAGCTCGGCTACTAATTATGGAAGCTCTGGGGTTCTTTAATTAATTATGTGTTTTGTAATAGGCTATAAAGGGTAACTCTGGTCGTTTATGAATCTAATTGGTCACGTGTATGGGCTTAAGCCTAAAAAAAAACACAATAAAAAACCCGATCCCAGTTCATAGAAAGCCCATTAGGCATGTTTGCACTTATGGTGGGTGTATGTATACCCTTTACCACCAAGGAATTCTGGGTGTTGGTTCCATTTGTAATTTTATATTGATTGGAAAATCACAATTCCTTTCCATCTCTTGTTTCTATCTCTATAACTTCTTCCTCTTCCTTCTCTTTTCTTCTTGAATTGTGCTTCTTAGTATTATGAAGTGTAGTGATTTTGGGGTTACCGGACATTTCATGAAAATCCCTGTGGGAAAAAATATTAGCAGCATGAATTATATGAACTTTACGTTTCTCCTATATTTGAGCGCTTAACTATCTAAACCGAAGCGAGGATTCTTGCAGATTCTGGAGCTTCCTTTTTGTTCAAAAAACATATGTTTTGAGGATTACACATCGGAATATTCTGCTATTACATCTTTTAGTGTTTGAGAAAGTATTTTCTTTATTGGATTTCATCAAACATCGTTTTGTGCACCATTATTCTTTTTCAGCTCTTTCTTAGATGCAAAACCAATACCACATAATCTTCATCGTCATCAAAGATTCAAACTAAGATTGAATTCATAACACCATTATAAGAAATTTCGCAGTATTAACTTTACACGAATCTTTGTTTGTAAATAAATCATCAGCATATCCTTACATTTATTTTCAATGTATTTGTTATGCCAAATAAACAGCTTTACTAAACAAGTTGTGTGTAGCCATGAAGTTTACCTTGCTCTAAATCTTGATATGTTGTTAACTTGAAAGTAGTGATCACTCTTAAATAACTAACCCTTCACATCATCTCCCCCAAATCTTGGAAATTCTATACATATTGCCCTGCTATATTTCCTTATTTCATCCCTTAACTGCTCTAGTTCCTCCCTTATTAACGAAGTTATTGTATCCCTTAAGCTCTCCCAAGTCTCCTCATTAACATCTACACTGGATTGTGTTTGACTCGACATCTTCACTCAAGAATGATTAAATGTTCAAGAATCACCAAACTGTAACACCCTTACACCAAGAATACTAATTAACTAATCAAGAACCATAACTAACTACTAAGTATTGACCTAATGACATGTGTTTTTTATTGGGAAACGGAAAAGAAGATAAATCTAGCCAGGAAAGAGGCTCTAAATACCACTTGATATGATCTTCCAGGTTCAGGTTTTTAAAAATAGAACGAAGAAGATATTCCTATGGTCTTTTCTTCTTTTTTTCTATTCTAACTATCAGGAATCCAAGAACAAAGAATAGGAATTCAAAATAGAAAGAAGAGATTTGTTATATTGATAGATGAATTGTAATTTACAAGATAGAAGGAAATTGTTACAAATGAATTAGCTAACTAAAATGAACAAGTAGTTTGGGTAATTATACAAGTGAAATGAAAAGAGTGTTAACTCTGTTTATGAGCTCTTTTGACTCTTCTTTATTTGTCTTTTGTTGACTTAATTAATCTTGAACATGTTATCAGAATCATAACGAAATGAGTTCGAAAACTCTAACCTATGTTAACACTTTCAAGTGAAGAAGAAGACCATTTTTCCTATTCATGCATACGTAATATTTAAGATATTTGTGATAGGTTCAAGAAAATGGTTAAAGTTTATTTTAGAAGGTTCAAAATTTCTTTTGAAAGGGTTCATTAAAGAAAGGTTCATGTTATTTTGGAATTTACAAGTTTAACCTTCCATCTTCAATACAAGTTCACCATTAGTCCTTATTTTAATCCTTAACAACCATTAGTTTCTATACATTTTTGTATTTTTTTAAGTTACAACGTTAGTCCTTTTTAGTGGATTTTAAAAAAACGTTTTTTGGCATTTTAATGTTCAAAGTTAATTAAACATTAGTAGTACGATGTCTCAACATATCATTATCAAAACACAACAAGTTTACTGTCAATTACAACTACGATTTCAAAGCAAACAAACAATCCACACACAGAATAATCATTTGCCTAGTCTTAAGTGATCCTTACAAAATATTTTTCTGTCTTCATAATAGATAAATCATTGTCATGCATGACTACTCTAATCACTAACAACTACAAGAAACAGTTCCAAATGCTTAATGACTATCATGGCAGCTGGTTTTAATGATCGTACACCAGAAATGTTTTGACTAAGGAAGATAGGCTTGTAGTGGCAGTCACATTTCTTATGATATGTTGATACTAGAGCACTACAAGAAAGAACTATAGGCAATGCATCTTTGATGGTCACTTATGTAATGAATAAAATCACCGTTCCAGCTCTAAACCAGCCAATAACAATAGAAGATGCGAGTTAGTATCCTGAACACTACGTAATGTTGAAAACATTAACAATAGTAACAATGAATTTCCTAGAGTGAAATTATGCTTACTTATGATTGCTGATGTTGAAGCGCAATTATATATATTGGTGGATTTAGAGGAGATATTTTTTCATAGTTGTTGCATTGTGTACTATCTGCTAACAGAGATGTGGATAGCCATTGAAAGATTGCAGCAGGGTGAGTCACTTAACAAACAAGATGTGAAGACTAATCTTTTCTAGGAGTTTGGTAAGTTTACTTCAAGAGACGGGGAATCAATTAAGTCATACTATTTAAGATTCTACAAGATGATGAATGAAATGGTCAGAAACAAGTTGGAAGTGGCTACTATGCAAGTCAATCTTTAAATTTTTCAACAACTTCAGCCAGAATGGTCAAGATTTGTGACTATTGTCAAGCAAACTACAGACTTAGACAAAGAATCATATCACAAGCTTAGTTGTGTTAGATTTATCTAATATAACTAAACCTTAAACAAGCTTAAGGAATTCGATCTATTGAAGTGGGATCAACAATTTTTACTTCAAATTCCAGTTTAATAGAAATGTAAGATACTTTATCTTCGTGTTCGGATTTAGAGGAACAAGAGATGCAACGAATGCATAAGAAAACAATGATCTTCAAAGAAAACTCCATGAACAAACTCAATGCACTCAAATCAACCTTTCAATACTTATCTAATGTAGATCTCTATGGGTATCCCATACACAGTTTCTTTCAGTATGAATTTGGATGCATCTGTAGTGAAGAGTTTAACACTTTCAAGTCTACACTTGTCCACAATATGGATAACCTTGCAAAGCAACTCAACATAGAAGTACTTCACGAGAAGGATTCCAAGTATGCTTTAAGTGTGATCAAAGTGCAGTTTCACAAGTTCTTGCAATCAGAAGTATTAAAGCCTTCAAATTACAAGGGTGAACACATAAGAAAGATCTTTAAAGAATACTCTCAAATGGAAGCTCAATCCTTCACAAACTTGCTAATTCAAAACATGGACTCCATTGAGAAATGTATTGTTGAAAGAGCCCTTCATGAACAAGAGATTCAGAAAAGGTTGAAATGGTTAAATGACAGAAAGTTACAGATTCAAGAGTGCAAGGTTCAAGAGGATAAAGCAGCTAATGCTAATTCGGGAAACATAATCAGTAGTGGGTTTATATCAGACAAAGGGAATGCACGCAGTTAAAAGAATAAAAGCAGTAGGTCAAGGAATGAATGTAATGAACACAACAATTATGGGAATGATACAGATATCAAACCTTCCTATGACATAGAACCAATGGCTGAGGTATCATATACTGCTGAATATAATGCGTTTGTTCTTGAAACTCAACATACTATGAAACCTGAATTTCTTAATGACACATCTTTGATGGAAAAGGTTGATAGCGATACCACACCTAATTCATCAGATATGTGTAATAATGAATTCAAGGATGACTAGTGTGCTGATGATCATGAAGATGAGCATGTCACGCTTGCTAACTTAATTGCTAATTTAAAACTTTATATTGATGAAAACAAAACGATTAAAAAGCAATTAAAGAAAGCAAACGCATTACTCACTCATGAACTGAATGAATGCAAATCTGCTCTCTAGGAGTCAAATGACATTCGAGATAGATGCATAAGTGCACTTCATGACCAAGAGATTGAGCTTGCGAAGTACAAAAAGTATCAAAATTGTCAACTTGAAAACAAGAGGTAGAAAGTAAATACAAAGCAACTCTTGATCTATTAAATCAGCAAAAATTTCAATCAGATGAAGCATTAAAAATGCAAGCTTTTGAAACTTTTCAATTTAAAGAAAAAATGTTGAGTTAGTTTACTTGAGTTCTTTGGAGCATACGAGATATGACCTTCTTCGGAAAGAAAAAGAACAATTGAAAAAGGATTTCAAAATAAGACAAGATAAGGATATTGAAAAATTGATTGCTTTGGAACATCAAGTAATGTTTTTAAACAACGTTGTCTATAAAAGAAATCAATATGTTCAAACCATTCATATTCTAGCTCCTAATTCGAGTTCGTCATATAATGGTAGGACAAGTTTTATAAATCCTAAATATCCCAAGAAAGCTCAATCTGAAAACCTAAGTTTATATAAGGTGTCACACCAAATAGTGAAGAAACACTCATTCTCAAGCAAGAAAATAGATCAAAATTGCATAAAGAGACAATTAAAAAGTATGACTACACATATCATAATAGTCTTTACGTAATTTTTACATCGCAAATACAGGAATCTCTTGATCAGTTGTATTATGCCAATGAAGCTAGAAAGAAAATGTGGAAAAAATATTTTGTTAAATACAAACCGAATATTGTTAAAAACATAGGTTTTCTACCTACTCAAGCTTCTTTAAGTAAGAGTAGACACACATTTAATGTTGTTCAACATAACATCACCAATTTCAAAACAATTATTGATTTGGATTAGGAAAAATGAATGGATAACAGATGGCAACAACCAATTACTTATGAGATAACCGTGCTTGTGAAAAATCTTTTAATTCCTCTCGCAATTAAGATAAAAGCACATGCAAATGAATTTGAAAGAGATCTTAAACGAGAAATGTTTGAAGACTTAGAGTACGTTCAATCACTTGAAAAAGAGGTTGACAAACTTGAATCTAAAAAAGCTGAATTTTCAAATAAATACGATCTACTTCTTCAAGAATGTCTTTCGAAAGACATTATGTGTTCTATTCTTCATTCTTTCGAGAGTCGATGAAAAAACAGAATTGCAATGTTTGTATCTTGAGAAAGTTAAAGAATGTGAATGTCTTGCGATTGAGATTTCCAAACGAACTAAAAATGTTAGTAAACAAGATTATAATGAGCTTTCAAAAAGTTTAACTTGAGCAACACTTGATTTCTCTTGAACTAGCTTTACAACAATGTCAGGAACAACGTAAAAATGACAATGTTTGGAAACAAAAAGAATCCTTATCATTTTGAGATCAAAATGAACAATATTTCGTCATTTAAGATTTAAAAGCTCAATTACAAGACAAGAACATTGCCATAAGTGAGTTAAAGAAACTCATTGAGAAAATAAAAGCTAAGAATGTGGATACTAATTTTGGAAATCCATCAATCTTAGGGAAACCTCCTTTATAACTAATCAGAAATCAACCAATCGTAAGACAACCAACTACGTTTAAATCTGAAAGATCTTCATTTTCAAAAAATCGGCCTGCCTTCCAAGTTGTTAGGAATAATGATTTCACAAAACCAGTCACTCTACACTCTTAGCCTTAAGCAAGACAATCTGCGTTTGTCAATCCTCATCATGTGAATGCACCTGGCCCTTCTAGGAATAGCTCAAAGCGTGTGTCATTTCAATCACCAAAAGAATCTGTAGGCTCAAATGACATGGTTCATAACTACTACCTAGAGGAAACTAAGAAAAAGGCACAACTTCAGAAAGACAGAGCTTTGAATTTAAAACCTAGTGTGATTACTCCTGCTATATTACCAAACACTGCTAGTGGTAGTAAACCAAAACCTAGGAATGACAATCAACAAACTAGGAATTGGCCACCATCCATGACTAGTCGGGTAACAAACAAAGCTGTTCACATAACCGAAAAACCTAAGAATCAAAAGCCTTTCTTGAAGTCAAAAGACTTGGCATGTCCTACATGCAAAAAGTGAATTTACAGTGCAAATCACGATGTGTGCATCTTCAAATAGCTCTCTAAGGTGAATTCTTGTGCCCCTACACAGAAAAAGGATGCACAATCACATAAGACAACAAAGAGATATATACCCGTAGAAAAGAAAAGCGATTATAAGAAAACTGGCAGACAGATCCCCATAGGACAAAGGTTTTCTCTAAATAAGTCTTCCGTTGTGTATGTGAAAATAACGCCTCATAGATCTGGTATTACATGGAAACCAACGGGTAGAATCTTCACTTATGTTGTTCTTAGCTGGATTCCCACTAAGAAGTCTGTTGAAACTTGTAACAACACGAATGATAGTGACTTACCCTTAGGAAAGGAAACATGTACTCCTAACATTGTTATTTGTGTGAATTCTTCTTCTTTGAGTGCATGTACTTCAATGGATTCCAAACCTATTTCTTCTAAGGGTTCAACGAATGTAAATATTATACCATCTCCTACACTTGTTAAAACTTCGATTTTTGATTATTTTAGAAAGTCTTCAGAAAAACAAAATACAAAAATAGAAAACTCTTAAAAAGCAAATACAAAAACAGAAAATTACCAAAAACTAAACACAAAATTAAAACTGAATAAAATACCAAAAAGAATCTTCTCGACATGTCTCTTAGAATCGATAACATTTACGTACCTAGAAATGTCAATTAACATTGACACGGGTGTGTAAATGAAGTTCGAGCAAGAGTTCAAATGCTTGCAAAACTGATGCGGTCGTCATAGGACTTCAACAAGAAGTTTTACAAGGCAGAGTACCTAATCGCTGTAGTAGTAGTATAGGCAAGACTCGGGGGTTGTTATTGTTCTCTAGGGGAATAAATTAGGAAAGCTTGATCATGGTCTAACAGAATTCTAGGGGTTGAGAGAAGATTATTGATGTGTTTCAAAATCTTTAAATTTATAATGACTGATAGTACCGATTTTATTATAGAGAAACACACGGGTAAAAGTATAACCCACGTATGTAGTATAACCTTTTTAGGTAAGACCAAGTCGTCCACAGGGATTTAAGTAGTGTTTAAATAATCAGAAAGAAAATAAACTTTAACTTGAAAATAACTTTTTGTTTTACCAA
>BQNB010142225.1:0-17163 GCA_026074375.1 Tanacetum coccineum | reverse complement strand
CTAAGAAGAATGTAAGTTCTCCCATAGAACTCATCTGAAATCTTTCATGCATCAACTTCTCTAATTCAATGCATAGCTCCTTCTTACTAGAACCCAAGATGATATCATCCACATAAACTTGAACCAGCAAAATATCACCTTTGAACCTTTTAATAAACAAGGTCTTGTCAATCTTTCCTCTTTGAAATCCATTACCCAACAAGTATGTTAACAATGTTTCATACCATGCTCTAGGAGCTTGATGTAAACCATATAGTGCCTTTTCAACCTTATATACTCTATCTGGAAAGTTTGGATTTTCAAATCCTGGTGGTTAACAGACATACACCTCTTCTTCAATCTTTCCATAGAGAAAAGCACTCTTTACATCCATCTGATACACCAAAAAGTCTTTAAATAATGCATAAGCTAAAAATAGCCTAATTGTTTCAATTCCTGCAACAGGAGCAAAGACTTCATCATAGTCTATCCTTTCCTCTTGTGTGTATCCTTGAGCAACCAATCTTGCTTTATTCCTTATCACAATACCTCTTTCATCCTTTTTGTTCTTGAAGACCTATTTAGTACCAATAGCCCTTTTTCCATTAGGTAATTCCACTAGAGTCCAAACTTCTTGTAATCTGAATTGTATAAGCTCTTCTTGCATAACCTCTATCCAGCTTGGATCTTTCAAAGCGTGAATCACCTTTTTAGGTTCTTCCTGTGATAAAAAGCAAGCAAATAAGCAGTTTTGAAGGTCTTTATGGCTTGTTCTTTGTTTCAAAGTACTAATAAACCCATGTTCCTCCAAATTCTTTGTCATCTCTCTTGTTTATGTAGGTGCTTGCACATCTCCAATCACTTGTTCAAGAGGATGCTCTTTATGAATTCTTGTAGTGGGAGTAGGGCTGACTTGGATTGTAGTATCCAAATTTCTCATGTCAGCCTTTGGAATATCATCTTCATCATCGCTTGGAATGTTATCAACTTCCAATGCAGGCATTTCTTGATCATTCTGAAAATCACTTGTGCCAGCATTATCAGCATTTGAACCAGCAGCATTAACAGTTGAACTAACATTATTAACATTATTAGTGATGTTAGCTTTGTTTGTGCCAACAGTATTAACAGTTGAACTAACAGTATTAACATTATTAGTGATGTTAGCTTTGTTTGTGCCAACAGTATTAACAGATGAACTAACAGTATTAACATTGTTAGTGCTATTAATGTTATCCTTCTATTCTTGATCATATCATTCACTTTATTTTCTTGAATCATCATCAACCTTCTTTTCATCATTACTTGAAGGTTTGAATCCAGCATCATCAGAACTCTTTAGAGTGGAATTAATAGGTGGATCATCAGTCCATAATGGTAGCAAAATGTAATCTTTGACAGGTTTTGTCTCCTTTCTAGCTTGACCTGCATCAACACTTGCTTTTGTTCCTGCAAAATCATTAGACTGTGTTCCTGCAACAATTGGCTCATAATTCATTGTTCTTGTTAGTGCATCAATATCAAACAGCCAATCTGGTCCACTACCCACAACATTAGGTTTATTCTCAAGAAACCTAATATGTAAACATTCTTCCACTATCCTAGTTCTATTATTGAATACCCTAAATGCTTTACTATACAGTGAGTATCCAACAAAGAATCCTTCATTAGACTTTCCTTCAAACTTTCCTAAGTGATCTATGGTATTAAGAATAGTAACAAGATACCTAAAAGGTCTCATAAAACTTAAAGCATGTGTTCTACCATGAAAAATTTCGTAAGGGGTCTTGTTATGAGGCTTAACTACTAACACTCTATTCTGCACATAGCAAGCAGTATTAACTGCTTCTGCCCAAAAAGTAGTAGGTAGCTTAGAATCAGCTAACATTGTGCTAGCAGCCTCAATTAGTGTCTTATTTCTCCTTTCAGCAACACCATTTTGCTGAGGAGTTCTAGCTACACTAAATTTTCTTTTAATATTTTTCATCTCACAAAACTGATTCATTATCCTATTCTTGAATTCAGTTCCATTGTCACGCCTAATCACTTTAAACTTGTGATCTACTAGATTTTCTATCCCTGTAATGAAATTCATAAGAATTCCACTAGTCTCATCCTTAGTAGCAAGAAATAAAACCCAAGTAAATCTACTAAAATCATCTGTGACAACTAGGCAATACATCTTTTTCATAAGACTCTTTACAAATGTTGGACCAAATAAATCCATATGTAACATATGTAAAGGTAGACTGATAGAATTCACTCTTTTGGACTTAAAAGAGGCTTTATGCTGTTTTCTCTTCTGACAAGCAACACATGTTTCATCATTTTCAAAAAGTTTGGAAGGTAAACCTCTTACAAGATTTCCCTTAACTAGTTTATTTATAGTTTTGAAATTTAAATGACCTAGCCTTTTATGCCAAAGTTTAGATTCATCTGATGTGGCTTTTGCAATAAGACAAGTTAAACCTTCTTTAGGAACAATATTCTTTAAATCAACACTATACATATTGTTCTTTCTAGGTACTCTAAGTAAAACATGATTTTCATCAGTTAACTTAAAGTTTGCAGATAAAACAATGCATTCAGTATCAGTAAAAAGAACATTATTCTTTTTGTCACACATTTATGAGACACTAAAGAGATTAAACTTAAGCTCTCTGACAAAGTACACTTTTTCAAAATCTAGTTTACCAGTTTTGATTGTACATCTCCCTATGATTTTCCCTCCTTTAGGATTTCCTCCAAAGGCAACATATCCTCCATTAATTTCTTCAAAATTAGTAAGATAGGACATGTTTCATGTCATGTGCCTTGAGCATCCACTATCAATAACTCCTTTATCCTGTAAATCAGTCTGTGGATTGCCCTGCACATCAGATAAGAAAATCAGCTTCTTTTGGGGACCCAAGCCATTACTGACTTGGATTTGCCTTATGCATCAATATAATTATATCTTTGAAAGGTCATTGATGCACTGTTGAGTTTAGAAACTTGGTTAGAAGCAGTTTGCTTTGGTCTCCAAACCCAACAAGTTGAGGCCTTAACAGCATTAACCATTTTACCCTTAACAGCATTAAGTACTACTGCATTTGGCTTAGCAGTAGTAACTTTTGAACTAGTAGTATTAACTCTGTTAGTATTGTTAGTATTAATTACTGATGTTGCCCTAGCAGTACTAAATTTTCTTTTAACAGTATTAACCCTTTGATTAAAATTACTGTTATTAAATGTTGTTTAATTGTTAATGGGCCTCTTAACAAATGAATGTGCTAATTTTGAAAAATATGTCATTGGTCTAGCAGAATTCATTGTTAATTTTGGGTAAGCAGTATTTACAGGTCTGGCAGTATTAAGTGATTTAAGTCCAGACTTCATTAAGACTGCTCTTGGAACCATGGTCTTTTGAGCGCAAGGGTGAGTTATTTTAGTAAAACTTGATTGATTCACCCTATTCTTATAGTTCCAAGCAGGTTGTACCATCCTTTGATGGTAATTGCAGTTAGCCTGCAAATGATCAAAACTACCACAAACCTAACAGGCCTTATTGATCATCACAAAGTTACTTCCTAGATTTTGAGACATTTTGTTATTCTAATTCCTTTGGTTTCCTTTAGGACTATGTGTGTTCTGCCTATATAGCTTAGCATACCTAACGGGTTTCCTATCCTTTTTCTCTTGTTGTTTAGGTTTAACAACTTCTACCTTAACAACACTAGGTTTGACAGTTATCTTTTCTTTCTTAGGCTGAGTCAATTCCTCTTCCTCATCATCATCTAACACTCATTCCTCAATAAGTGGGGCATCATCATATTTACTAACATTCTTAGGCAACTCATCACAAGGAACATCATTATAGCTCTTTAGAGTAGGTTCAGCAAATTCTTCTAGACCAATATAAGACAAATCAAGTTTAGGAGGCACAAATCTACCTATTTGAGGAGGTGGAATAGCATTGTAACTTTTAAACCCTAAACCTTTCTTACATTTGTCTGTTATTTAACATTCTAACAGTTTGTCTAGACTCTTAGATGCATTCTCAAATTTATTTACATTTAATTGAATGCTATCTTTTTCCTTCATTACTTATTCTAACTTCTTTTTAAGTTGACTAATTTTTGAGTCTTTAATCAAAATATCTCTTTTTAAGACAACAATATCATCATAGAAAATAATCTCATTTTCTTTATAGAATATAAGCTTTTCATCTACAGAAGCTAAACCTCCCTTATAACTAGCTGCCATTAACTCAGATTTATCTAAATCTTTTCTTAGTTGTTCTAATTTGAGACTTAAGTGTTTCAACATTCTTTAAACAAGACTTAGAACAATTTGAGAAAGTTGATACCACAGAATCAGAACTTGAAGTGGAGTAGGCCATAAGTACATAGTTTGGACCTTCTTCAGCTTGATCACTTCAATCAGAACCTCCCAAACCATCACATGACACCAAATCCTTATCAGTAGAAGTCTCCACACCTATAAACCTTCCTGTGCTTTCCCTATTCCTTTGGTCTTGATTCCTTAGAGCCGTACACTCCCTTGCAAAGTGTCCCCTTTTGTGGCAGTTGTAACACTCCACCTTGGACTTATCAAAACCAGCAGTCTCACTACCTTTGATGGTAAGGTTCCTTACAATTTTCCTCTGAAATCTTCTAGCTCTCATGGTCAACATGGCTATCAGCCATTTTAAATCCATCTCTTCAAGATCATCTTCATGGATTTGTTCCAAGTCCTCATTTAGAAGTTGAGGATTATTGGATTGACCAGCCAACAATGCATAGATAATAGCATCACTCAAGTTATTGATGTCAGCAGTATTAACTTGAGTACTAGTAGTACTAACTCCTTGAACAATATTAACTCCTTCATTAGTATTGCTAGAGTTATTGGTTCCAGAGGACACAAAAGCCATGTTTTGTGTGCTTGAGCTTGAGTTTGCAGCACCTTTAACTCCAATTACATCATTTGATGTTATGATGTTAGATCATTCTATATTTTTCTTTTGATATGTGTTGAACTGCCGGTTTCCGGTCCGACGGTTCAACCCGGGTTGACCAAAACCCGTCGTATCAATCCGGTTCGAGTTTCATTGAAAACCGACTCAGAACGGACCGGTCATCACTCTGGTTCCCGGTTCAACCGGTTGAACAGGCAAGGTTGAACCAGTTTTTAAAACATTATTGATAATTGGTTACTAATTTAACCAAATAGTAACAAAAACGGTGACCACTAGCGCAAAATAATCACCAAACATATACTCCCTCCGTCCCATTTTTATTGTCTACGTTTCCTTTTTGGGATGTCCCAATTTAATTGTCCACTACTAAATATAGATAGGGAAGTTTGATTAAAGTTACTACATTACCCTTGTTTGAAATTATTATTACAAACTTTAAAGAAGACTTTAATTAATTAGTTAAGGGTAAAACTGTCATTCTGTCAAAAAGTAAGAAAGAGAAAGCAGTAATAAATGCACTTTTCTTAAACTGTGTGTTTTTTGTCGGGGGACAATAATTTTGGGACGGAGGGAGTATTTGTTTGGTGTCCGTTTACGCTAAACGATAATTTTTAACTTACGCGATTTAACTTAACTATTAAATTTAAAAGCGAACGCGTAGAAAAAAAATATTTAAGGAAATAGATGACGTCGTAAATGACCTGAAAATACAGAATGTTACAACTTGTTGGTCCCTTAACTTCCCTTTAGACTGAATTCCTTAGCTTGTGTAAGGTTGAGTAATCTTGGATAAATCCAAAACAACTCTGGTAGAATCTTTGTTTTGAATCTACTAAAGACTATGCGGAATCTAGCCTTTAATAGTAGGAAGAACAATAAAACAGTAACGTATAAACACAAGAATTATCACCAAAAAGCTCTAATATTATTAATGATAATAATAAGAATACTCTGAATAGTATTAGGGTTTACAACCTTGAAGCTATGAATTGTGATAAAAGTTCTATGAATTATATCTATCTTAATGACCTAGGACCTCCTTTTATAAATGACAAGGAGTCATGTACAAGTCATATAATTTCTAAAGATAAACACAATATTTTCTAAACTTTAAATTACAAACGTATTTTCTAAATAATAAAGATATACACAAAATAATCTTCAATACGTATCCTCCAATTCATTCTTTATCTTCAACAGTCTTTGTCATCTCAGCAGTCTTAATCTTTCTCCAGCAGACTTAATTTCTTCAGCAATCTTAACTTCTTTCTCCAGCAGTATTAACTTAGTACCGACAGTACTAAGTTCTTTTAACAGTAGTAACTTTTTCTTCTAGTAGTAGTAACTTTTTCTTCTAGCAGTAGTAACTATAACTCTGACATTATTAACTCCTCAATAGCAGTACTAACTGTATCTCAGACAGTACTAACTTTTCCATAGCAGTACTAACTTTGAAGTCTTTTATTCCCAACATTATATACATTCTAAATTATCCATTGTCGATTAACAATATGGGAATATTGTTAAACTAAGACAAATGTTAGGGTTGGTTGTATTCTGTTGAATACATAAAGATGATTCTTCCAAACTCACAGGTTATTTAATGTGGTTGAATAATTGGATTACCCCACCGCGTGTAGATCACTTTATGGATCGGCGTCATCAAGTGATTACACATATGGTAGGTATTTCTAGTCTTTAGACTTGAGATGCAAGCGTGTCTTCACATGGATGGATAACATTTCTTGATCATAGGAAAACGATGGTCTTGAATCCGAGGTCAGTTATAAACCCTATTTTTAGAGATTTCTTTGACATGTGTGAAAGGAACTTGTAGTCAAAATAGGATTTTGTTCCTCCACTAGTAAGGGAGTATGATACATATTGGGCCTCTCGTAGAGTTGATCAGATGCGTGCGCACGCCCAAAGTGTAGTTAGGATGATTCTTTTTACATTTGGTAATCTAGATCAATACTGAAACGAGAAATAGAATCGTTAATTTATGAAATGACATAAGATCCATATTCATAATTAACATAGTATCAGAAACAAAAGGTATGCAATAACTCATACCATAGGGTTGAGATGTTTACTGAAACCATACTCAGGTACTTTTGGGAGCATTGATGATGTTGCTAGACTATTTGTCAATGTTAGTATAGTTTATACTATGAGTAGTGACTTCCGCAAGTGGGAGCTATTGGAATGTGCGAAAGTCATAGTGATATTTATACGGCTAAAAGTACGTGAGCCTACGGGGTCACACACTTATACACTTAGATAGCTCTTTATTAAAATATGTAATAAGTATATTGGTATATTTATTATATATATTTAATTTGCTGACATGGAATACTTAACGGTTGTTAGTTAAATAGTTAAATAGTTTAACGGTTAACTAACGGGAATGCTTTAAACTTTAAGGTAATTATTGTAAATACCTAATAAAGTTAATAATAAGTCAAAAAGTCAACCAAAGTGTAAATAAACCCTTGGCAAACCGGATTTATGTAGGGGAGCAAAAGGAAAGTCATTTTTGGGCTTTAGAAGCTTATAGAAGACTTTGGTGAGAAGTTATCCACTTAGGGTTTTCACTCTATATATAGTGGATCATTATTCACCAAAATCAAGCATCCCAAAACCCTAAAACACCCTTAAGAAATCGGATTCCCCCTCTTAGGAACCGGTTTCTTCATAAAACCTAAGTTAGGGTTTTATTTGTTCAAGTATTCAAGAAGGTGTTGGTAAGACCTAGCAATCGGGAGTTATTGTATAACGTATAGTGTGGATACACGTAGAGGTGACTTATTTTAGTCACTAAAGGGTTTTGAATATTGGGGTTTTGGTTATTGGTGATTCGTGTGTGATGTACACGAATAGGTGATTCCTGTTTGATTTGCTTGATCTTCACCTTGATTGAATTCAAGAAGGTATGCCTTAATATTGTTCTAGTTTATGTTAATTATTATGTGCATATTTGATCCTTCTTCCGCTGTGTTTTCTCTTGATGTTATGATTAATAAATGTTATGAATCATTAATTCCAACACCGTATACCTCTCTTATAGTTTGTTCCTTATGGGTGAGTCTATTTAACAATTAACTAACGATGTATTTAGATTTAATGATACAAATATAATATAGCAATTATAATATGTATAAGGGTTCTATTAAACATTTTAAAGTTTTGGGTTCTATTTTAAACATTTTAAAATACGAAGAGTATATTTTAAACAATTTAAAATATAAGGTTCTAAAATATAAATTAATATTAACATTCAATTATC
The DNA here is from genome assembly GCA_026074375.1 of Tanacetum coccineum. Classification (NCBI taxonomy): domain Eukaryota; kingdom Viridiplantae; phylum Streptophyta; class Magnoliopsida; order Asterales; family Asteraceae; genus Tanacetum; species Tanacetum coccineum. The sequence continues at coordinate 8,938 of BQNB010142225.1, read as the reverse complement.
ACAAGACAATAACATAATATTCAATTATTTATTCTTATCACATGATAACAATCTACTAATTTAAGTGCTAAAGCTCTGATGCCACTTAAGGATTTTCTATACCCTAACTAGATTAACACGCAGCAGAAATAATAATTAATACAGGGCAAGAAGGGAACTAAACCCTAAAGGATCTTAACTTAATAACTAAAAGCAACTTAAAGGAAATAAATAAATAAAACAAAATAAAGAAATACTAACCTTTTGAAAAAATCGGATTTCTCACACGTGGACCACCTTAGTCGAACTTGGAGGCGAGTATCCAAACTAGAATACCTCTAATAGCTCACACCCACGAACCAAAGAGAAAAAGGGATTCGAACTCCTAAGGTTTCGATACACGAAAGACTCTTACAAAGAGTAGGAATCACCAAGAGAGAATGCGCAAGGAGAAGTCTTGGCATGCCCCTCTATTTATATATAGAGGAAGAGGCTTGTGTTACATCTTTAGGGCGATGTGGTATATTTCAGCTTTTCCTCATACATCGTATAGGATCACTCTTATACGGAGTATCAAGCCTCCCCCTATACGCCGTATAAGATCATTCCTATATGGCGTATCTTGCCTTAGACGAATTCCCAAAATTGTATTTGAGGTTTCCATTATACGTCGTGTAAAACCAGTTCTATACGGCGTATCAAACCTCATATAATATTTACTCTAATCAATATTATTTCTCCTTTATTATTTCTCTTAACGATTCACTGAGGGCAGCCCAAAAAGGACTCTACTTTTGATGACAGTCTTACCAATTAGTTATTAACTTGGACACTAAATCCAACAGAGTTAACACCGGAATAATCACAACAGAGTTAACACCAGAATAATCACAACATTGAAAGGGTTGAAGAATGAAAAATAAATGCACAGATAAATGGTGAAAAGAAAGAAGCTCTCCATACACTTAGGCAGAAACCGGGTCAATACATAATCTATCAGAATCACAAAGATGATTGATGGTATTGAAGAAAGACATCATGGACCTAGTGATGCAATGCACAACCCTCCAAACTACTCTGGCTTCTCTCAAAAGAAGTTTGTTTCATTTCTCACAGAGTACAATACGCTTCTATCGACTTTCTCATTCCGAGATAGTAGATATTGAAAAGGTGGCAGTCAGCTCCAGCCTCTGATCACTAAAGCAAAAAGTACAGTTATAGAGTCTAGAGCCAAGAGATCATCAATAAATCTCACTAGGACACATTCATGACAAACATTTGTTGTTCACCATCTAGAACACAAGTGATAACAAAGAGTCTTGCACATTATCCTTGTGATTATGCCAAAACATTCAGAGTGATACTCTTCAGTATTCACAGTGACGAATGGAAATCCTTCTAGTGTCATCATCAAACAACACTGCGGTAGGTAACTTGCGAGATTCTATATAGATCAAGCTTGTGTCAACTGGATATCGTATTTGGTCCAGTATACGAATTGATGACTCAATCACTCAGATAGTAACTAACTGATTCACTCTTATCGTTTCAATAGTAGCAATACTATTAATGTAGGAGTATGCTTTGAGATGTTATGGTAATGAGATCAAGCAAGTATTGTGAATCTAATTCATCTATGTTAGAGGGTCTTACGCTTACAGCTAGAAATCCTGTCAAGGAGGCTCTTATAATGAATCTGCCTGATCACAGGTACAATATTTACACTGTAAACGATCCTCACAGAATCGGAGGTTAACGTAACCGAACTTCGACAAATATCAAAGACAAGATTCATCCAAAACTATTCTTTATTGCTAATTATTTAATGCAGATTAAGACGGTGGAGTTACGACCTCATTCCAGCATAGTTACATTCATCACCACATGAACATTCTCAAACAACAAAAACAATGACATCAAGAAAGCTCAAGAACATTCAAAGATAAAAGACCTCCGCAACTCTAATAATCAAGATCCTCCTTAAAGAAATCATGACAAACGATTGCTAAAGCGAGATTGTTAGCTTTCACGATGATGTAAAATATGAGCATGTGGGTGGAGACACAACATCGCAAGGTGTCTAAAGATCAAGGAGAAAAGATTTAAAGATCTTAGGATATAAAGATCAAGGCTAAAGACAAAGTGACTCAAGATTGTCATAGATAACGATCAAAGATCCAAGATCATAAGCCATGCAAGGAACTATAAAGGAATTCTCACGACAACAAGGTTCAAGGTCCACGACAACAACAAAGTGAAGTCAAGGCAAAAGACAAAGTGACTCAAGATTGTCAAAGATAATGATCAAAGATCCAAGATCACAAGCCATGGAAAGAACTATAAAGGAATTCTAAAGATAACAAGGTTTAAGGTCCACGACAACAACGAAGTGAAGTCATATGTTGAATGACCACCCCTTAGGGGGAGATTGTTAGCCTTGTTTTATTTTATGAAGTGATGGTCATTATATATCAACACGAACCTTGTAATATGACTAGTTTACATTTATGAGAATTCCTAAGCTAATATTGTCTAGCTTACGGGTATTAAACCCGATCACTTAAATGAGGATACCATGTAATATGTCTTGGACTACAAAACGCATACAACCTCCTCCTTTCTAAGTGTGTTTTCCCATTTCTTACATTTTAGAGAGAGAAAGCAAGTGTGTGTGTTTGTTTATCTCACTAGAAAATCACATTGAAGCTTATTAATATAGTTCGACTTACGTTTTAAAGCTTATTGTGTTCTGCTTATTCTCTAGCTTATTGAGGTTTCAGCTTATTCTAGGTTAGCTTATTGTGGCAGCTTATAGAGAGCTTATTTCATGTGTAAAACAAAGGCCTACACTTGTATTATTTAAAACAGAAGGATAATTTATCGGGAGTTTTCAAGAAAGAAGAACATAAAAATGAATCAATCGATGTATGGTGTTGTTATAAAACAGGTATTTGAATAAGTTACATTTTTTATATTTTCTTTTAACTATTCAAATGTATAGTCACTACAACAAAATGAAGCTAATGCAACACTTTATGAGCAACACTTTCAAAATGTGATGCTTTTTATTGAACGTCAAACATTACGCAACATTTATAAGTTAAGTGTTTTTTCTAAGTGTTGGAAACCTTTAAAAAAGAGTTAAATGTTAAATCTAATAAAGAATTTGACCCTTTGACCCTTTGACCCTTTCTCACCGTATTCCTCCTTGCTCCCAATTCTATGGTCACCTCGTTACACTTTCGATGTATATTAATTATCATTGATTCATTTTATAATGTTATCTCACCGGTTAACCACAATGAAAACATCCACACTTTCGATGTATATTAATTATGGCACTCAACTAATTAGGTTTGATGATTTAGATATCATTTTATTATGATTTTTGATAGTAGTCTGATAAAATGATTTAAGTTATGTTTGTTTAGTGGTTCTTTTATTATGATTATATGATTTTGATTAGGTACTAATCAATAGGCGATTTTATTGGTTTAATAGTTGTTTAGTCCATCGATTGTATTTTTTAGCGTGTACGCAAGTGTTTGATAAAATGCATTAGTAGTTATGGAGTGAAAACATTAGGTGTTGACTGGATCGATGGTGAAATTAGGTCGTTATCTTTTTGAGTATGGCGATTATTGAAAAACCAAAACAGGTTGAGATATGAAAATGGACTGAAATCTTCTTCCCCAGATAACCCGAGGAGTTTGAAGAGATTCTAGTGCAGAGCCGTAGTTTTTTGCATTCTTGATGTTGGTTATAGGTCACAGGTAATAATTAATAACATTGTTGCTTTGTTTGCGCACAATCCTGGCCGATAGTATTTCTCACACCTAGTATTTTTCCTACATAAACTTCCAAATTATTATTGTGATCGTGGTGTAGTGCTGGCAATACCAAATTATAAATCAGTCTATCCTGATTTGTTATATGTCTAACGTTTCAAAAGGGTCAAACTAGAAATTTGCTGAAAAGGAAATGGGTCAACGAGTCAATTGGGTTGAAATTCTGGCAAAGTGTATTATGTTCGATGACTAGTATTGTTTCTGTAACCCAGATTTTGGCAATCAGAATATACACGAAGAAGCATGGGCAGCTGGAGGAAGCGGAATCCTTTTGAAAACTACCAATAGTGGAAAGTCATGAAGTCGTGACAAAGCAGATGATGATATTGCTGGTAATCTTTACTTAGTAACGTAAGTTTATAGGCCATTCTTGATCTTAAACATGATGATTATCGAGTTCTATACATATGAGATTTAACTGTGTAGCTTGACCTTCGTATATAACAAACATGTTTCATGCTAATTATACTTTTCCTATCTCTTGTTGTAGGTTTATCAATGACAAACAAGGATTCTTGCTAGGAAATGATGGAGTCTTGCTAAAGTATCTTGAATGATCTCATGGTAAGTGTTTCAAGACTAGTCTGCAGTTAACGCCTAACTCTACAATCGTTTATAAAACTATGTTTGACTTATGGTATTGAGTAGATGTGTTATAGTTGGCAGGGCGTGTAGTGAGTCAATACGGCTTGGGTCAGGTTGACCTACAAACACTTTCATCTCTCACTAATGAAATTCTGTAAATAACTAACATTTTAGATATGGTTGCAAAAACTATAATTTTGCTAGTTTTGCTTAACTAACCTCTTTCTATCAAAACATAGGATTTTACATATCAAAACTTCGGGCGAGTTTTAACCCGTTTGATACATTCAACATTTGACAGATAACCTGACTTTTTGACTTTCCTGCAAGTTTTGGTGAAACTTGTAATTTTGTAACGTGAAAAAGTACTATACATATCAAGGGTACCACGGAGAAAGTAAGTTCATATATATTGAATTTATGATGTATTTAGTGAGCAACCCCATATGATTTTTTGTGAAACCCTTGTAAATGAATTAAAAAACAACACACAACATTATTCTTCTTTTGTTGTCTTTGATAATTCTTTTGGCTTTGTAAGGTAATTGTAGTTTGTTCTTTCATATAATAAGTCAAAGACATCAGAGAAGATATATTCATTCCCACGAAACAAGAACCAAGAAATTAAAAAGAGTTAGCCTTGTGCTTAGATTAGACATGCTAACTTTACTATACATAGTATACTTTAATTTTGTTCCAAAAATACTAAGAGTAAAGATTGAAGATTTCAGAAAATACAATACAATATTAAAGGTAAACTTTAGTGAAATGATTGGTAATTATTCCATATCAGTTATGTGTAAGCTTGTGTTTGATTGTTCGTAATTTCATAATTCTAAGACATGTTTATGCTTCCTATTGCTCTCTTCATTCAATAGTCAAGTACTTTTGTCAAAAAAATCAAACCTGATTTACAATAATGAAACATTGCATACAATATACATCACTAGTCTTGCATATTTCTTAAAGTGTACTCTACTTATGGAGTTATATGCTAATGTTTATATGGATTATGGCTTATAACATGACAGGCACACATTGAGGAAAAGCTACATCAATGTAATGCAAATGGACGTTAATTAGCTCGAAATAATTCTCGTTTCCTCATTCGAAAACAATAAATTTGATGAACGCTAGAACTTATAGTACTTTTTGGCTTTATAATGATCTACTCATTATCTTTTTGTAAATTGTTTATGTTGACTGACCTGTAATTTTGTTGGCTTGTTTTTATTTTAGTTGCGGCGATGATAGATGAATTCGAGGATGGGAGTGGATGGATGTTATAGAAGTAAACCAGGACGGGTTGTAGCCACCACTGTCAAAATTCAACCCCTTTCCTACTATAGCCAGTTTGGTGTTGATGGACTCACTTCGAGGTTATAACATAAATGGATAAACGTAGGAGGGTTCGTAGATGCCGCAGCAACACCAAGATAAGAACACATTTTCAATTCTACGCATTCCTCCATATCTAAAATCCTAGCTGGCATGACATCACTGTATGAAACATCTATCTTTTCAGCTTCTTTTGCTAGTACGATGTGAATGACCACATTGTCAGTTGCATTTACATGTTCTTTTGCCAAAATTACTCTTGTGCAAACTTCTGGGTGCTTGAGATTCTTTTCTAGCTCGGGTCCAAATCCAAGACTGAAAAGGTCAACAGACTTGAGAACTGACTTTTCAGACCCTGATGATTTTAATATGATATCTTCATAAGTACCCAGTTAAGTCCCTTCTGTGGATCTTTTTCCAATCATAATCAAGCTGATCCGTTTTAACCCATGGCCAAGATGATTTAATATGATATCTTCATAAGTACCCAGTTAAGTCCCTTCTGTAGATCTCTTTCCAATCACAATCAAGCTGAGCCGTTTCAACCCATGGCCAACACCCTGAATAACAGTTGACTGTCCAGCCTTTCCTCAGAAGATACTTAGACAATATATATACACCCTGAAAAGAAGGTAAAAAGTGCAGGTTATCCGCTTATATATACACCCTAAAAAATGACCAGTAATATCTGTATCAGTATTATATCATGGGATAAAAAGAAGGTAAAAAGTGAAGGTTTTTCGCTTTATATATACATGTTTATTATAAACATAAAAAATGACCAGCATTATCAGTATCAGTATTGACCAGCAAGGTAAAAAGTGCAGGATAAAAAGAAGTTAATAAGCCATTATAATATGAGTATTATATCATGTTTATTATATCATGGTCTGATATTGCTGGTCAAGTACAATAGGTAGTAACATGTTTATAATAAAATACTGATATTGTTACAGCTTTTAGTCATGATCTGATATTGCTGGTCTAGTACAGTAGGTAGTAAAATGTTTATTTTGCTTTGGATAGAATTAGGTGATGCACCATCCTTCTTATGTTGATGTAATCTACCTGATCTAAAAGAGATGTAAATGTTTTGTGTAATTGTGAAAATTAGTTTGCTAATAAAACCTTTGGGGAAATGTTTAGAAAATGCATTTCAGGTTTTGTCGGATTGACCTGATAACAAAAATAGTTCAACCCTAACCCGATCAGATAACTTTATAGGGTTATCGGGTTCGGGTCACACAACCTGATTCAACCCAACCCGATAAGCCTTATCGGGTTCGGTTGACCCGGCCCTATTGACACCCCTAATCACAAGGATCAATACTGCATTTTTCAGGATGTGTATATAGATTCTTAAAATTCAGAATTGGTACTCTTGATATTACAATACACTGAATTTTTACTTATATTGTTGCTAAGTGGTCTAGTGATCTCTTTTTTGGCTTATACTGTTATCTTAAATGTTGTTGGAGTGTACTTTATAGTAAAAATTTGGCCGTCTTCTATTTAGATATATATCACGAGTGTAAACTAACAATATTTTCTATCGTTTTCATTTGGATCAGGTAACGCCGCTTTATGCTACTTCAAGCTATATGTAGAGATTTGCAAAGATGTCTAGGGTTAGAGTTTGATTGCTTTTTCTTTTGTTCACTAGACAATTTTATCAGTACACTACGATGATGTTATCCATGGTATTGTATTATTCCTATGGTTGAACAAATGTTAATTATTAATGTATTATTAGACCTTTTCGGAGAATGCGTATGATACAAATATAGCATTTTTAGCATTGTATCGGTTACAATGATGCTTGACTGTTTAAATCTTTATTGGTATTCGGTTCTTTAGTGCAGTTTTGTTGGGTGGCCTTTCTAAAAAAGTGTTACTAATTATTTATGAAAGTGTCACCTTATATGATAGAAAACAACCAGAAGTGTTGCGTTTCACAAAATAAAGTGTTGCAAAATTAGTTGTACTATTAGAAAGTGTTGCACTTGAATCTAAAAGTAGTGTTGTGATTGTGTGAAAAAAATGTTGCATTTCATTTTGAAAAGTGTTGCATTTAAGAAAAAAAAATAGTTGCATTTTAATGTTAAAAGTGTTGCACTTTGGTATAGAGAGTGTTGCATTTTAATGTAATAAGTGTCGCAATTAATGTGAAAGTGTTACAATTAAGTATAAAAAGTGTTGTATTTAAGTGTAAAAGTGTTGCACTTTAAAGTATCACATTTGGTAAACATAGGCAACACATTTAAAAAATGTTGCACATTCCATATGAAAGTGTTGCTTAAACCTAAGGCAACGTTACATAACGTAGCACTTGATAAAGTGTCACATTATGCATAATGCAACATTTTAAACACATAATACAACACTTTATGAGTGTCGCTTTAACTTTATTTTGTAGTAGTGAGTTACTATTTTTTATTGCATTTTATAACAGAGTCGATACCTGAAATTTTGGTTGAAAAAGAAGATTCAACAGAACTGTCGGACAATTCCTTCCTCTCTCTCATTGTAATGAGTCAAAAGAAGATTTGCCTTCAAATATTGTTGTATATTATGAGGTATATATGTATGTATATATTAATGTATTCATTTCTTTTAGATTTTTTATAATTTCAATGTTCAATGATATTAACAATACTTTTTAAAATCATATTTTTTTTGCACGAAGTTATTTCTAATTTTAATAGATGCATTAGTCATTTCTCATCAGCTGACGATGTTCTGTTAAAATTAGAAAAAGAAACAATATTTTTTAAAGACAATAAGGAAGTTATTTTTTGAAAAATAAGCTTCTATCAATTTTAGAAGAAAATAGCAAAAGAGTATCTAAATGGGGAAAAGATAGTTCATCTAACGAACCAGGGGCGGAGCTATAGGGGGTCACGGTGGGCAAGTGCCCCCCCACCACACACACACACCAAAAAAAACGTCTTTCTTAATGGAAATCGAATAATAGTAATACGCAATTAACATAAAATAATTAAAACAGTAAACAAAGAACGAGGCTCGTGTTTAACACGATTCCCTTAAAACAGATTCGATGTTTGTTTCCCAGTACAACAACTTGCCTGAAAGATTACATAAAAAGGACGAGTGTTTATGATCGAAGGAACCGTTGCTCAAGACGCTGCTGTTATGGTTTAATTGGAGTTCGTTTTCTGTGTTTCAAA
>BQNB010142224.1:1850-17163 GCA_026074375.1 Tanacetum coccineum | reverse complement strand
TAAATCTCTTAACTTTTCATTTTCATGATTAAATGTGTATATGATGTTTATGTAGAAAAATCAACATTAGGATACTTTTTTTTAACATGTAAAATGTACTTTTACTTGTGATTGTGAAATTGTACACTTATACACATGTTATGCTGATGGTAATATCATGATAAAATGGGGTCATAAGTATTGTACACTCTTGTGTAAACAACTTTGTAATCTTGTAAATCTTGTTGTCAAGGAGTTATGTGGACAAAGGAAGGACTATAGACATTATCATATGTATCACATATGATAAATATAGTTATAAAAAGACTTATGGTCAACTATTAAAATGAAAAATACATAAAACAAGTGTTATATAAAAGTATACATATTCATTATAAAGGGGCTGTTTAAATTTCAAATTTCTAACAGTGGGTTTGACCTTTTATAAAAATAATACGTCTCATGACATTTCCAAATATGTAAAGAACTTGAAAACCGGCTTACAACGAAAAAGATACGGAAAAAACAAGTTATACGATAAATAAATTGTTTTATAAAAGAATTATTATAAAACAATTTATAAAAATTATACAAAACAGAATGTTTGGTATTTTTAATAGATTATACACATTTTTAGGATTCCAAAATGATAAGAATCATAATTTTCCAATTTATAACAAAAGAGTTATGAATTTTGCAAGTTTATTTACTTAAATGTATAAAAATAACTTTTATAAAAAGTTATTGTTCATCAAAAACATATATTTTTGAAAATCATCAAAAATAAAAAGAACTTTCAATTATGAGAACATGCTCGAAAGAATTACTAAAAAAACGGAGCTAAAACGAATAAAATACGACGTTTACGATAATTAAAGTTATAAAAGTAATTTTATAAAATATGAACAGTAAAAATTATTGTTCATCAGCAGACCCCACTTTATAAAAAAGTGATAATTTTAATAACGAAGACGTGCTCGAAGGAATAGCTAAAATCAAGATTAAAATGAATAAGTTGTTGCATTTACGGGTTTTACGACAATTAAATTTATAAAACGTCATAAATAGTCAAAGTACTGTTCATCAGAAGGTTATAAAATATAAAAATGTAATATTTTTATATATCATCTTAATACGAAGACGTGCACGTAAGAAACGCGAGAAACGGGTTTAAAACGGGAAAGTTATGCTAGTTTTACCAAAACGATAATTATAAACGTTTTCAGTTCATAACAACGATTTTTAAATTACAAATAGATGGTGATGTAGCTACATAAACTTTTATATGATATTAGTTAATCAATGTGATTAGTACTTATATGGCCTATATTAATTTAGGTTGCATCCAATCACTTGCGTGACGCATTATATGTGATATTTAGATTATTAGTAACTCAAGGGGAGTTCATAGCCCCACGTTTTACATGGTTTTCTTTTATAAGTTTTGGGGTGAAAAACATGCATTTGTTTTATAACTGGACCTCAAGTGGATAATATTTATACTATGATTACGTGTTGCCTAAGTAGCGATAACCCAAGTTGAGCCCATTATCATGAACTGTCAATTACTAGATTGTGAGCGTGAATTTTATGAATAGATCTATTGGGATTGGCATCCCCGTTCAGGTGATTAGCTATCACTAGTCAAACGAAGGTATACCATGTCGGATTAGGGATGCTGCGGATTAGAACATCAATACTGGCAATGTGGGCAATTATATATTGCCATTTATTTATGTCGAGCTTTAGTGTCATGAGCTTAGGGCAACGTTATTACAATTATGTGATGTTTTGCATCTCCTGTATTATCATATACTTGGGGAAATCTTGTGGTACAACCTTATACGATTTATCAAACCTATGAATTTACTAACATTATTGTTGACGCTTTAAAGCAATGTTTTTTAGGAGGTCAATAAGCACAAGGTGCAAGCGATACATTAGTGATTTTGTATTTTGGGATGACATGCTTAAAGATATGGTTGCATTATATTTTGGGAATCATGTATTATGAACTAGTATCTTTGTAATATGAACAATGAATAAGTTAAGCTTGGGGCTTTTTGTAACAAATGTTTTCTAAATCCAATGTATCAGTTTTAAATGACTTTTAATGGTCGTTCTATATATATCTTGTGTTATTGATCTAAGATGTGACACGCCCCAGACCCTTATTCTGATGCAACCCAATTTGGGGATGTTACAATCTGCTATTGCAAAACCTCATCATGTAAATGCACCCAACTCTTCTAGGAATAGTAAAAAGGAATTGTATAGTTCTAATGATATGGCTCATACTTACTTTCTAGAGGAAGGTAGGAAAAAGACACAAGAGAGTAATAGGATTCCTATTCCTAGGGATATGGCCTCTGCTAGAACACACCGCACTGCTAATTCTTGTACACCAAATCCTATGAACATATCTATGTGTTTGCATGTATCTAAGAGTAGTTGTGTACCATCAAATGTTGTGCCTCTAGTAGATCACTCTAGGAATTCTAGTTTCTTTACGGAATCCAAACACTTTGTTTGCTCGACCTATAAAAAATGTATCTTTAATGCAAATCATGATAATTGCATAACAAAGTTCCTGAAAGAGGTGAATTCTCGTACTAAGGTTCAATCCTATAAGACTAGAAATAACAACAAACCCGTAGAACCAAAGTGTCATACTCAGAAACCTAGTAGCCAGATTGTTATAGGACAAATGTTTTCTCTAAATAAGTCTTCCGCTGTGCATGAGAAACCACACACTCCTAGATCTTGTCTTAGGTGGAAACCAACTGGTAGAATTTCTAAGACTGTTGGTCTTAGGTAAATACCTACTGGAAAGATGTTCACCGATAACACAACTAATGCTGACATTGAACCTCCAAATGGTTCAAATGATGATATCACTAACCTATATGAATGCGATCAAACTCTTTATTTTAGTGCATGTACTTTTAAATCAAAGGCAGATATGTTAGGATTGATAAAAGTGACAATCTTATTGAGATAAAAGTCTTGTAATAAATAGAGAAATAATATTGTGTAATAGGTTAGGTGAAAGGTTCGTGACTAAAATAACGTCATGAGACCCGATAGATAGTTAAAGTCTAAAAGAGAAGAGCTCCATGCTCATTCTTATAATTGGGTATAAATACCCATCCACCACCTCATTTATGAGGTGTGGTTTCTAGGTGTCTTATATGTGTTCTCTTAATCTCATTTTATCTTTTCTCTAATCCTTCTCCTCCCTCTTTCTCTCTCTACTTTCTAATCTTTCTCTCTCTAAACTAAACACTCTATTGCTTATTGATCCTGAATTCAAGACCTCGCAAGTGGTATTAGAGCTGCATGAGCGATTTAGTGTTGTGTAGGGAGCTTATTCAGTTAGCTTATTCTGTCAGCTTATTCCAGCAGCTTATTTCGAGCTTTTTCATGTCTTTTTTGCTGAATTTGCTTATTTCGGTATTAGTGAGCTTATCGAGTCAAATCTTCTTATTTGAGCTTATTTTGTGCTTATTGGGCTAATTTTGGTTGTGTTTTATGCAACTGAGATTGATTGCTTACGATTTTATCCTAAGAATCTTGGCAAGATTAGTACCAAATTTGCTTATTTGTGCTTATTTTTGATATTCAACAGCTTTTTAATTTCAAATTCAGTAAAATTTGTTACAACTAGTCAAAGTTTGTTATACTTGGTCAAAGTTTGTTAAATCTAGTCAAAATATCAAATTCGGATTAATAATTGATTTTGCTGCATTTGACTTTCAAAATCAAAAGTTTGACTTTTGGTTAAACTGGTCAACACGTTTGTTGAAAAACGTGTTTTGAGTCTTAGATCAATATCTGAACAAAACCCGAAATCAAACGCGGATTAGATCATTTTCAAAGAATCATAAACATGATCTCAGCTTAACTTTGTGTGTTCTTCAAGCAAATCTACAGACCTTTTACAGGTTCGTTCACACAAAAAGTTGCTCTTCACAGATCTAAACTCGAAAAATAAAACTCGGAAAAAAAAAAGATTCTCATCACAAATCTAGTTCTAAACTCGGACTCAAATTCGAAACAACTAATTTTTAGAAAATTTAGATCTTAGATTTTTCTTTTGTGTGTATAACAATAAAATCAACGACCTATAAAAGCTATTAACACACAAAGAAACCTCATTATTGTTCTTGACTTCAAGTCAGTATTTTCAAACCAAAATAAAAAGAAGTACACAGAAAATCAATCTCAGGTGGTTTTGTTTCCTTCATGTATTCATCTATAACATATCACAAACAAAACAATCATCACAAATCTAAATGTAAACTCAATCCAACCTCACAGATTCAACAAATCTACGTCAAATCCAAAACCCTTCTCCATCACAGATTCACAACAAGAAAATAATAACACTACACAAAAACCATATCATTATTAAACATTTTTGAAGCCTAAATCTTCTTTAAATATTCGAAATCATAAAAAGGAAGACGAAGAACAAAACGTGTCATAATCATTCCTTTTGTTTCAATTTATAAGAAACATAAGGACCACAATCTCAAAAAACAAAAGTTCTACCTTACCAGGGTCATCTTCAATCATTTTATGTGAAGCAATTGTGGTTCGTGGGTTTATGTGTTGGTTTGTGTTTTGATGATAAGTCTTTTGTGTTTGTGAGAATTGATACTGAGTGCTATCAAAAGAAATCAAAATAAAAAGTGGTAGATATAATATGTGATAGGGTTAGGGTTCATTTGAGTGTATGAGTATATATCTGCTTATCAAAGTCAAGTTGGGCCTTATTTGTGTAAGTATATTTCTAAGGCCGTAAATGTTATCAATTTTTAGAAGACATGCCAGAGATACATATTTTTATATTTTTTAATTTTTTAATTTTGTATTTTGCTTTTATTTAATTTTATAAGAAGTAAAAAAATCTTTTTGTGTTTTTGTAATTTTATATATACATATTATACAGAGGATATAAGAATAGGTACCACCACTATTCTTCGGCTTCATCTGCCAGTTCTTTCAGAGTCTCAAGAGTAAACTCTTCATTCCAGCTTGTCGATAAGGAATTCAATTCTTTCTCGACATAGACCTTGGTGAAGATGTCCGCCAACTGATATTCGGTTATTCTAACAAAGTAAGCTCCGACGACCTCCATTCTCCACTTGCTCTTCAATAAAAGTGATATCTGATCGTCGATTGCTTGATCGAGAATGTTTAACATGTTGCAGCATAAGGCAATACTTTTGTTTATCACATACATTGAAATTTTTATTTTAAAAAAAAAAAAAAAAAAATCCAAGGCCATAGTCGATAAGTTATGATCCTCATCTAAAGACTTAAGCATATAGCCTGACAAGGCTATATATTATCTTCATACCGATACGCACACGCTTTTCTAACCTTTTGATGACAGCTAACAAGTCTGATCCCAATAATTGCATACTTCTAGATGTACTACGTCTTGTATCTTGACAACCCGTGTGATTAGCATCTGTAAAAGTTGTTAGAGCAATAGCAGAATCCTTCGAATACCATAGTCCCCGATTGACGGTTCCTCTTAGATATCAAAAGATTCTTTTTACAGCATGTAGGTGCTTTTCGGTATGATGAGCCTGATACCAAGCACACATACATACAGCATATACCAAGTCTGGTCTACTGGATGTTAGATACATAAGGATGCCAACCATGCTACGATAATGTGTAAGATCAATGACTTTACTTTGTGTATCCTTATCCAGTTTGGATTTCTCCACCATTGGAGTATTCACTGGGTCACAAGATTCCATTTTGTATTTCTTAAGTGATTCTAGAGCATATTTTGATTGGTTTAAAAAGATGCCTCTGGGACTCTGTGAAATCTGTAGTCCTAGAAAAAAATAGAAAATGATATTTTTTGTTCATCATTGCATCTTGAATTTGGAACACATTATCTCAGAAAATTTATCACAAAGTTCAGTAGAAGTAGAAGCAAAAATAATATCGTCAACATAGATTTGTACCAAGAGGATATCTTTGCCTTTTTTGCTGATGAACAATGTGGGATCAATCGTTCCTTTTGAAAATACTTGGGATAGCAGAAATGATGACAATAGATCATACTACGCGCGTGGAGCCTGTTTCAACCCATATAGAGCTTTCTTTAGTATATACACGTGATTAGGATTGTTTGGATCCACAAATCTGTCCGGTTGGCTAACGTAGACTTTTACGCAAAATACCATTCAAAAATGCCGTCTTACATCCTTCGATAGACGATCATATTCATATGAGCAGCAAACATGAGAAATATCCGAACAGCTTCTAGTCTAGCCATGGGAGCAAAGGATTCTGCGAAATCAAGTCCCTCTTCTTGATGGTATCCACGAGCTACTAATCTTGCCTTGTTTTTCAAGATTCCCCCAATTCATCCAATTTGACCTTATATATCCATTTTAAAGTAATAACCATTACTTTATCTGGACGAGGAACGAGTTCCCAAACTTCAAGACCTTCGATTTCATGTAGCTCTTCTTGCATTGCCTCAATCCAGCATGATTGACTAAGTGCATCTTTATACGTCTTAGGTTCAACTAAAGTTAGGAAGGGATCATTGTAACAGAACATGGCTTGTTTGTGTAGTTGAAGTCTTGTGGAAACGGGTCTGGAAGGGTCACCAATTATGTTTTGTAACGGATGATCTTTTGTCTATTTACTAAGGTGTTCTAAGATTGGAGCGTCTGAGTGCATAGTAGTGGGAATAACATCCGATGATGAAGATTCTTCAAAAACAGTTTTTGAAATTAAAATGCCAAAATAAGGATCCGGTTACTGCATATGTGCAACCTCAAGGTCATGTGACTCGTCTTCAGCACTGAGAAGAATTGTTTAGGATTGTGATTGTGGAGTGGTTTGTGAGGTACTTGGTGAGGGTGCATCTTGATCAACAGTTGTTGAGGAAGGTGAACCGGTTGACTCAACAGGAGCTGGAGCTTCTTCTACAGGAACTGGAGAGGCAACGCTAGCTGGAGGAGAGAAGAACTCATCAAACACTGGTTGAAACACAAGATCCCATTCAGCCCTCGATGGTGGTACAAATGGTGCTGAAGGAGGAGGGTTTGGAACGAGTCCTGAACTGGGTGTTGCAGGAGTCATTTCATGAAGCGCGGGTTCTAAACTGCTTTGTTCAGAAGCCATAGCCGTCAGCTCATCAAAGTCGACATGGATGGTTTCAATGATTTTTCAGGTACGTCGGTTGTAAATACGGTAAGCTTTCTTCTTTGGAGCATATCCGATGAAAATACCTATATCAGCTTTAGCTTGAAGTTTGCCCAAATTCTCACTATCATTGTTTGGATAGCAAAGTGCACCAAAAACGTGAAGGTAGGATAAATCTGGTTTTCTATCATGTAAGATCTCATAAGGAGTTTTTCCATGGCGATGTCATAAAACAGATCGGTTTTGGGTGTAACACGCGGTAGCAATTGCCTCGGCCTATAGAAATAAAGGAGATTTTGCGTAGATTAACATTGTTCGAGCATCTTCAACAAAAGTACGATTTCGCCTTTCAACAACACCATTTTATTATGGAGTTCGCGTAACTAATGTTTCATGAGAGATGCCAACTTGTTCATAGTAGTCTCGCAGAGTTTGATTAATGAACTCAGTTCTATTATCTATGTAGTTGTTCCTGAAAGGTGCATTCAATCTAACTTGTATTATTTTTAGAAACTTGATTATTAAATCTGGAGCTGCATCCTTTGATGCTAGAAACTTCACCATGTGAGCCGAGAGTAATCATCCACTATAATGAGGATGTACCTTTTTTCATTTACACTTGCAACACGTATAGGCCCACAAAGATCCATGTGCAGAAGATATAGTTTTTCTTGATTGGTGTCTTCAGATTTAGGTTTATGTGATTGTTTCTTGCTTTTTCCCATAGCACATGCAAAACACAAATGGTCCTTTTCAAATTTAAGTCTGGGAAGACCACGTACTAGACCATGTCTGGCTAAGTGATTAATGGCACCAAAATTCAAATGAGACAAACGATGATGCCATAACCATGATTTAGTCTTTGTGGCTTTTGACAAGAGACATATAGGAGAAGACGCCATCATATCTCCAATGGACAGAGAATACAAGTTAGTTCCTCGAGATCCTGAGAGTAAATCAACACCTTCTAGATTATGAACAAAGCATGTGTGTTTTCTGAAAGCTACTTCAAGATCTGAGTCGCAGAATTGACCAACTAAGAATAGATTGTGTCCTAATCCTTCCACATAATAAACCCTTGAAATTGAGACATTCCCTATCTGATAATCACCATATCCCATAATCTTCACAACTTGGTCATTATCGAATTTAACAGTACCGAGAAATTTATAAACGAAATTGGTGAGCTGAGAGCGATCTTCGATTATGTGCTTGGAGGAGCCGGAGTCCAAATAACACAGAACAATTTGGATAACATGCAATTAATAAGAGAAGAAGAGGATGGAGGCAATGAATATCGATCCCAGATATACGGTTTTCCATTCTGTCAGCACAAAGATTTTGACAACCTAAGGTTTGTTATTGGGAATAGATTAAGGTACTTAGGTCTCCTTGTATATACTCTAGTTACTACATGTTCTAGTGCAACTACTTCAAGAGGAATGGGAACCCTAAAAGGCACTTTATTAGTTGCGGTAATCCTAGTAAAAGGGCACGCATTTCCAACTAAGGTGAAAGTCCTTCTGGTAGGTTTCCATTTAACTAACAGAGTTAACCACTTTTCTGAGTAGGTTTCCTTCTTTCCCTTTTTATTTCTCTTAAAGGCAGATTTAAAGCATTTCATATCATTACATGATCAATTTAAACCCATAGCATGATTACGCAACAAAAAACATTTATTGCATAACAAAATAAAGAGCCGACACCTTAACAAGATGCTTAAGCAATGTTCATTTACAGACATTCTTAAACAAGATTCAGTTTAATCAACTTAGATTTAACTTCCAAGATTAGACTTCTACTTATTCTTGTCATTACTACATGGTAGTAGAGAAATCATCATTCTTGTATTTTTTTTATTGGTTTTTTTGTTGGGTTTTTTGGGTTTGGTGGTTACTTTTTTTTTTTTTTTGTGGGTTAGATTTTGTGGGGGTGTGTTTTTTGGGGCCTCAAGGCTTTGATCCGCTAGCACTAGTAGAAGGTTTTACTCCTGTAGAAGACAATGATGGTCTGTTAGTCATGTTGGGAATGTTTCTTGATGATGTGATAGTGTCAGCAAATCGAATTGTTTTCTTCTTATTGATAGGCGTGACCGTACTAATTTCTCACTAGGTTTTCTGATATCAAAAGGCAGGTATCTTTAACTAACCTACAACTCATTAAATCAGCTTAACATACATGGCTGAGTAAGATGCACTATCTAAAGGGTTTCGTGATTTAGTTTGTTCAACTACCTCCCTAAGAATAGCAGCTTGTTCCATAGTATGCTTAAGGTAGTATTCGTGAGCTTCCCTATTATTTTTAACCTTAGGAGCGAAAATTACTAAGTCAAGCTTATACATTCCTGGAGCAATAGTGGTAGCATTTGTCATTTGTGCAGCATTATCAGCAATTTCCTTTCCTTTTAATTTCCTAAGATCATTTTTTAATGTTGTTATGAACCACTTTTTCTTAAAGTTGAACATTTAAATCATTAACTTCAACAGACTTTTGATTTAATTGATTAACCAAAGAGTCAGTGTGTTCTTTAGCATGAACACGTGATGGTTTAATTGAATCATAAAGTTGTTTATAAGTTTGTTTCAAATGCTCATTCTCAACAATTATTTTTGTCACCTTATGTTCCAGTTCTATGTTGATAGTCTCAATTTCATCTATGTCCTTTTTCACACTTTCACTGGTAGAGATTTCATTCACACGCTTAATGTGTGCTTTTAACTTCCTGATTGTCGTGTCTTTCGCTTGAAGCTCAGCTTTCAAATTGTTCAATTCAATCATTGATCAAATGAAGGGTCAGTTGGTTCACAGATGTGTTATTCTTTTGAAAAAAAATTTTCTTTATTGAGTTGCATTGAAATTTCAAGAGAAATGCAATGTTGTTCAAGTTTAGAAAAGCTTTTTGAAAGTCTATTATACTCATCTTTTTCAACCATGTTAAGTTTTTTGATAAGCTCAGCTTCAAGTTCCAGACACTTGTTGCACATGTCCACATAATTCACAGAATCATTCATAACAACAGAAGAATTCACTTTGACAGAAGTATTCTCATCCACAGAAGAAGTCTAACAAGATTTCACCATAGTCTTGAAAATTATTGGAATCAGGAGTCGGTCATTTTCAATCATATAAATTGTTTCTTTGATTTCAAAACCACTGTTTGTCTACATAATACTTTTGAACAGCAGCTTCCATCTGGTTAAAAATTGTTTGTACTTATGTTACCTCATTTAAAAGATCTTTATCAAAAACATTAAATATGTCTTTTAAAGTCTTTAAAAATGGAATTATTTCATTTTGAAAAACAGCTTTAGTGTGTTTAAACCCCCATTCCTTCTGTTAAAGCATTTGCGTGATCCGTTGTTTTTCACCACATTATCAAATGGCAGATGGTATTTAACTTTTAAGCTTTTATTAACCGGCTTACCTTAGGAAGTTCTTGAGGAGCCTTAAATTTGACAAGCAAAGAAGCAATATGGTTAGGTATTAGGGTGTCAAAGTTGTAACCAGAAAGCTTGTTTCATTAACAGTTTCTTGTTGTGGACAAAACTTTTACCAAAATCTTCAAACAATCAATTTAACTCAGCATAACTAATTGGTTTAGTGTTAACTTTCTTTTCTAAGACAATTGGATCACTTTGTTTTAAAAACATTTTGGATCGACTCTCTTCCTCAAGCATCAAAGTCTCTTCAGAATCAGCAATTGAAATCACATTGGTTTCCTTAGCAATAACATTACCGTCATACAGCATTGGCCTAATCTAAATTGACTTTCTTAAGATAAAGAAAGGATTTGGAAAACTCAAAGCTTGTTTCGATGTTGTTTATCATATAAAATTTTGTGGTTTCGTGAGCATATGCACATTTGCACGATTGACCTATTTCTACAAATAATGTGTCCAGTTCTTTAACTTCTTTTCCCAAAGCAATTCCTTATCAATATTTCCTTAGCTTCTTTTCCTTGGATTCGTTTTTGTAAACATTAAATGTTTTTGTTAACAATTTCTTTTCCTTTGATTGTTCAAAAAGATTTTGTTTAAGATTGTTAATTTCTTTTTCAAAATCCGTAAACTGTGCATTTTTCTCCTGAATTATATCATCCATTATAAGCTTTTCTCGAGTACTTAAATCCACATTTTGTCTTATCTTTGAGCAAATTTTACCGTTCTTTGTATCTTCAAGCTCTGGCAGAAAAGGATTCATTGACAATTAAATTGTCATTATTGACCTTGTTACAGTTAGTTACTTGATTTAACAGTTGTTCAAACACATATAATAGTAAGGCATCTTGTTGTGTAGAAGAATTTGTCATGAACAGCTGCATTTTGTGATTCAATCAGATACTGAGAGTACGAAATGATATTACTATCACTATGTATCTCATTCTCTGGATGTTCCACAAAATAAAAAAGAAAAAAAAAAATAAAAAGAAAAAAAAAAAAAAAAAAAACAAAAAAAAAAAAAAAAAAAAACAAAAAAAAAAAAATGAGAAGGTTCAGAATATTGCATCTCTTGCACACTTTGATTTAGCATATCATTATAAGTGTTGTTGGAGATTGGTACCTCGAAGAGAACATCTGATTCGTAACTAGAAAAATTGGCCATAAGAACTGCTTTGGCTGTAGAGATCTCATCACTGTCAGAATCATATGCATCCAAATCATTAACTTGATAAGCTGCATTGTGTGTGATGACCGACTGTGTAACTGGACCTTCTGCAATACCAGGATCTGCCAAGAATTCTAATTCTTCCTCATTAAGATCTTTACCATTTCCTTGAGCTTTAACCAATAGAACTATTTCCCTGAACCATGTAGCATCCCTTTTCCTCTTTGGCTTTGGACACTGTCTTGCCATATGACCTTCCCCTTGGTAGTTAAAACACTTTATAGCCCTTTGTTGACCTGAATAATTCCCTCCTATTCCGAAGTATTAGCTCTTGTTCCTGAAGTACCAGCATCATAAGAATTTTGTCTCCCTTGAAGTGGTTGAACAATCACTCTTCCATTATGAATAATTGCTTGTTGTCTTAGGTTGGAGGAGTTTCTTAGTTGATTGTTCGTAGATAGGAAACAAGATGTGATGACGGTAGATAGAAATGATAGTATATTCAATTTAAGGAACGGATTGTGGTTGTGAACAAGCCTCTTGATTAATAGTTGATGAGTAAGCATGTGGATACGATGCTGATGGATAAGTGATTGCATGTGGTGTGGAGACGGATAAGTAGTTGAATAATGTTGTGTGGGATGAGTTGATTCATATTGAGGAGATTAAGATGGTGAAAACTGTTGTTGTTGTTGTTGAAATTGAGGATTGTTATATGAAGACTGATAATTGGTTTTAAAGTGAGATTGTGTCATTGATGAATTGCAACAATGCAAGTGGAATCTTGACTGCGTTTGCTCGCATGAGACAAGACTTCATTTGCCATGGAGCTCGTGTTGTTCAAGATAAGCCTGAAGTTGATCAAAGTGGTAGTAATGACAAATCTTTTACAACTTGACATCAGTCACAAACTACTCCATTCAAGGGTGGAAGACTGTTTAAGAACTTTGTATATAACTTGAAATTGCTCAATTTCTTTGTAGATGTTCATATCATTAATCAGCTGAGTGAATCTCAAGTAATACTTATGAAGTGATTCCCCCTTGATGTGAGTAAACTTATCAAATGCATCATACAGTTTACACTCTCTTTCCTGCTTAGTCAAAGAGGTACCTTGCATTAGTAATTGAACTCTCTCTCATAAATCTTTGGCAACTCTGTGATGATTCACAAGTGAATAGATATTAGCTGGAAGACCTTGAAGAATGATATTGGTTGCCTTCATATCACTATTAGCTTGAATTTTCTCAGCAACAGATAATTCAGTATATTTCTTTGTTCTGGTCACCCCATTCTCTTCAATAGTAAGCCAAATGAGTGGACCGTTTTCAACTGATTCAAGTATCATTCTTCCCTGCTCTTTGTTTTACATGTAAAGTTCCATTCGACTTTTCCAAGAATCATACAAGTCCTTATTCAACATTGGTGGACGATTGTCAGCACCGGAGAGTATCATGTACTCAGCAAGAGTATTCTTTTGTCCAAGTGGAATAATTGAATCCAAGTTGATTTGATGTTATTGGATTACTTGTGGATCGAACGGCGATTAAAAGTAATTATGTTTTTAGTGAGTTGCCTTTTGTGTGTTCTAATCTTGAAACTACACGGGATTTTACAACTCTTGATGAAATCGAGGAGACAATTGAATGTTTCATGGGATTTTACAAATCAAAGAGATAAACCATATAATTTACTTTAGCAAATTTGAGTTGTTTACTTTAGTTCAAGTGAATTAATTTTCCTTTTAAAAGTTGTTAAATCACCTTGTAAAGGGAACTTGTTAAATCGCCTTATAAAGGAAGTTGATAATTCGTCTTGCACTAGAGAACTTGTTAATTCGCCTTGTACTGAAAATTTGCTAATTCGCCTTGTACTAGAAAACTTGTCAATTCGCATTGTACTGAAAAACTTGCTAATTCGCCTTGTACTAGAAAACTTGTTAATTCGCCTCGTGCTAAAAACTTGCTAATTCGCCTTGTACAGAAGAATGCTAAATCGCCTTCAACTAAATATTGCTAAATCGCCTTATACTAGAAGAATGATAAATCGCCTTCAACTAAATATTGCTATATCGCCTTACAAAGTCAATTGCTAATTCGCCTTCACCAAATAATTGTTAACTCGCCTTCAACAAAACAAAACTCAGATTTTTCAAAACACAAAAGGACTCACTTTTGATCGTTTTTTTCACAAAATTTCTTGCACAACTAGTATTACTAAGCCTATAGGTACCTTAAAATGCAAACTTTATGGATTTTAAGCCAAAAATTTTGAAATCAAGAATTGTACTTTCTAAAGATTTCTCGAACACCAAAATGATGTTTTTCTTGAATCTAAGCTTGTACACCTATATCCTAAAGATACTAGATCAGATTTACCAAGGTAAATGATCCGTTAGTGTACACAAAAGCTTCGAACATAAGAAAAAAAATAAGAAATAAGGTACAGTTTGAGAAAGAAAAACAAAACAAACAAAACAAACACAAAAACTAAACCAATCACGCCATGACTCTTGATACCAATTGTAGAATACTAGCAATCTATAACACCAAATAACAATGAAGAAATTCTAGAGAGTGAAAGTGGATGAGAGGAATGTTCTAGTGAGAGAAAGTAACAAAGAAAGAAAGATTAGATTATGTGTGACAAATGAACCAACCAACACCCTCTCCATGTGTAGAGAGGGTATTTATACATCAAGCATTAACCAGCCATGGGCTTAAGTAATGGGCTTTTCATGTGTCTTTGGCCCGATTAGCTTACTAACATTACATTTGATTAAACTAGGAGCTATGACTAACTATATTGGAAGTGACCGATACTTTTCATATTCCTAACAAATTCAAGCACCCATCTTTGGTGCTTAAGATAATTTTTACCTTTAGCTTGCTCAAGTTAAGGAATGAGCAATCGCATGTGTCGCGTTCATGGATTTAATCATGCATATGTAGGTTTGTCTCTTTTTCTAGAGCATTGGTATCGGTGTAAAATTATATAAGAGTGTACCGGTAGTATATTAAATTCTAGAATTTGTTTTTGTGATTCATCCCGAGACCGCTAGTGCGATCACATTCGTGTGATTATGATTTGTTAAATGATGAGAGGCACTAGGATAAACCCTGTTTTAAACCTGTATTTGTTATTGTTGGGACAAATTACAAACGACTAAGTGTCGTTTCTGCTGTTAGACATATTCGTTTCTGCTGATAGCACTAAGTCGTTCCTGCTGGCAGATCAAGTAGCATTCCTGCTGATTATGTTTCTGTTCCTGCTGGCAGATCAAGTAGCATTCCTGCTGATTATGTTTCTGCTGGTCATGTTCTCGTTCCTGCTGACAGTGATAGAATCTGCTGATTGTTATTGATAGACGTAATTAATGTAATTAAGGAATTATAGTTATATTCTAGTATTATCTCATTAATATAGGAATGAGATAAATTAGGAAGTGATTGATATTGATGTATATCTCTTACGAGATTTTAGTTTTCTTGTTGACCAATTTAGGGTTTCTTCTCTATAAAAGAAACCGTTAGCATTAGGGATG
>BQNB010142223.1:0-13028 GCA_026074375.1 Tanacetum coccineum | reverse complement strand
AAAAGAGGGACTATGAAACTCACCTGAATACTCAAACGCATCTTCCAAATCTCAACACGCAACTATGCAAACAAACAAACACGGTTATACATGACCAATCTAAAAGCTCTAGTCCATGTAACATACATATGATGGATGTCTAAGGGTTTAGTTAACCATCATGGGTCACCCCGACATCATGCCCAACCTTAACCATCTCATTAACACTTTACACTAGCTACTTATAATTAAATCAAAATTACAGAATTTTAGTGTCTATTTAGGTACTCAAAACCCTTACTTAATGACCTTCATAATTTATACCAAAAATCACCCATGTTCATTTATGAGTATATTTTTTACCTTGTGATTCCCAAGTATTACTTACATGTGTAACTACTTTAAATAAAATCAAACTTCAAAACTGTCCTAATTCGGATCTGATTGCACACCAAAATATATCACTCTAACTACCATACTTAGACATGCTTTCAGAGGCTAATTTTCACGTGGGAGTTAATAGACATATAGAACTTAACTTATGTGCTTTGGAAAAGCTTAATTCGAATTTTAAGTTAGGGTTTCACCTTCCCAAACATGACCTAAATCTGACCCGTATTTACTGATTTGACAATTTTTAGTGTAACCAACATTTGACCTACTTAAAGACCTCAAAACGTTTGAGGCTAGACTTTTTGGAAAGTAAATTCAATGAGCTATTGTTTAGAGTCCAGAAACACTCAAAAACCTATTACCATCATGGAGATATTCACTTGTGAACACAACCCTAAATTCTGCTCACTTTAAATCAAGATCTGACGCAAACCCTAACATGAAACATGCATGATCATAACCCTAGACTAACCCTAATCATTATTATATCATTAATGTTCCTTTATTTTCTGTATTTTCTATAAACCCTAGATCCATCACATTAAATGTTACATGAATATATAAATTAGATAGGATTAACATGCTTACCTTGAATGCTAGAACCTAAACAACGATTCTTGAGGTTTTCCTTGGATCAACAATGGAGGTCGATATTTCTTTGGCTATGGGGGCTGTGATTTCGACCAAGATGGAGAGGGAAGGAGTTATTTGTGAACTAGGTTTCTTCTAATATATCTAAATGGTATCCTAATCCCCCTATAATTCCACTTTTACAAATTTAGCACTCCTAAATCCTTTTAAACTCTATATGCCGATCGTCCCCCCTATTCATTATTTTATATATTTTTTTGTTAATTAATTTATTAATTACCCTATTACTTACATTACCTTAAGTTTTTATAAAAACCTAAGCTAATTTGAGTAAACCTTTTTACATAAACGCCACCTACTAGACTTTCTAAAAATAACTTTTCATTTCACATCTCACTTTCTATTTATGGAAAGTCTACTGCGAACTTCCATATTTCACTCACATGCTTCCTTTCCAATAACTTACACTTCTTATAAACGCTTAACTCTTAAAAACCAAGAATTGACGTAGCAATGCATGCAACACGTCTTTCATTTCCATTATCACCACACGTGAACAAATGGAATACTTAACACCAAACTCATATGCACACAAAATAAGATAATCATTTACCTCTAAAATGACATCATGCACATATGTAAACCACTTCAACATACATATAGAACACATAGCACGCAAGAAACATACAAAATGGACACTTAGCCATTTCTAAAGGTATAAACTAACCTGCTCAACTCACGGTTGTCACAGTATCCCCTCCTTAGGGAAATCTCGTCCCGAGATTTAACTACTAGATTCAACAGTATCATCAACAAACAATCGGGAATACTTAGCTTTCATATGGTCCTCACGTTTCCACGTGAACTTAGGGCCACGCTTTGAATCTCATCTAACTTTCACGATCATGCTTACAACTTCGCTTGCCCATACAAGGGTACAAATAGCAGCATAACAACTCTAAGCAAAAATAAACATCCAACTCCATGAACATCGCCCGTCTTCGAGGAAACTCATCAAAAACCTTAAGTTGTGTAACAACGTCATTCATAACCTAACCCCGCAACTCATCAAACAAGAACTGTCTTGGAACTAAGTTATGAGTTGTTACAAAGCTCAACGTTTTTGAAGAATCGGCTCGACTTCGAGTTTATTCAAAATATAACATTAACCAAACCACATAAGAACATTTAAGGGTGCACTAAGGTCTACCAGTACACTTCTTCAGATTTGACACATGGAATGTGTCATGCACACTACTCAATACCTCGGGCAATCTCAAACTATAAGCTACAGGGCCGATCCTTTCAAGGATCTCGAATGGTCCTACATATCTCGGTGCTAACTTACCCTTCTTTCTAAAACAAACTACGCCCTTCCAAGGCGTCACCTTTAACAATACACGATCTCCCACCTCAAACTCTCACGGCTTACGCCTATAATCAACATAGCTCTTTTGACGATCTCTCGCCGCTTTGGGCTTTTCCTTTACCAACACTACCTTATCAGTCGTTTCTTGTACTAACTCAAGTCCAGTCAAACTACTCTCTCCAATCTCTGCCCATAGAACAGGCGACCTACATTTCCTTCCATACAAAGCTTCAAATGAATGATCGAATAGATAATACCAATTCAATAACACAATACCCTCATTGTATCTTCCAAAGTCATGCCCATCATATGCTCGCTCTTTGCTCCATCCGCGTACAGGATGCTATATAAGTACTCAAATCCAATCGCGTCTCTAACACATTCAGCAGCGTCTGCCAAAAACACGCGGTAAATATCCATCTCAATATGAGTTTAATCGTCAACCAGAATTTAATTATTGCTATTATTAATTCATATATTCTTGTCAATTTTCCCATCTTGAATCTCTATAATAGCTAGATATTGAGCTACTTGGTTCAGTCTATCGACCTTACCCAAATAACATACATTACTCACTACTTTGACCTTGGAAATTTAGTGATAAAATCCATGGTAATTATATCCCATTTTCACTGAAGTATCTCAGGCTGTTGCAGCAAACCAAAAGTCTTTGGCATTGCAGCCTTCACCTCTTAAACAAGTCCGAAATTTGCTAACATAGATAGCTATATCCTTCTCTATTCATGGCCACCAATACATGTCTCCAAGGTTATAGTACTTCTTATCCGCTCTCGGATGTACCAAGTACCTTGATGCATGGGCCTCATCCATGTCACTTCCTACCAATGGAACCTAAATACGATCCATAAAATACAAACTCTCTTCTTCTTTCCTTTCCATATGTTGATCTAAACCATGTAGTCTTTCTGCGAGTATGTTCTTTTGCTTGAACACCTCACTTTGGGCTGCCAGTATCATTCCTCTTACTCGTCTTGACTTTACTCTCTTTTCTACTCAACGCACCACCCACTACATTCGCTTTATCGGAGTATCACACAAATCATTCTTCAATGTCTAAAAAGCCTCTTCTTGTTCTATGTTCCACTCATACTTCTAATTCCTCTCAGTTAGGGAAGTAATGGGTTTAACAATCTTAGAAAAGTTTGCGATGAAACGTAGGTAGGTAACCTGCCAATCCTAAGAATAATCATATCTCACATGGTGTCGTAGGTACTTCCTAATTCTTCACTACCTCACTCTTAGTAAACTTAGCATACAACTTCTCCTTCCTGAGTAACTCCAACACCAACTTCAAATGAACTCCATGCTTCTCTTCGTAACAAACGACACTGGTGCTCCCTACGGAAAATGACTAGGTCATATGAAACCTTTATCTTGCAACTCTTGAAGTTGTTCAGACAATTCTTGCATTTCTGAGGGTGCTAGATGATATGGAGACTTCGTGACTGGCGTCGCTCCAGGAACTAAATCTATGCGGAACTCAACTTGTCATTGTGGTGGTCATCGATAAGTCTTTTGTAACATATCAACAAAATCTCGTACGACGGAAGTATCACTCACTTTCATTTCATCTACCTTCGTGTTCAATAAGGTTTTCGCGACTCCTTGAGTACGTTCACCTTGAACAAAAAGTATCTCATCACCTTCCAACGATATCATAACCACCTTTTCATGACATACTATCATGACCTTATTCTTGGACAATCAGCCCATTCCCACAATCACACCAAAGCTTTCACGACCCGACGGTGTCAACAAATTCTAAGGATTACGAACTATCGAATAGGATAACGAACGGAAATCGAATCACGGCTAGAATACATATGGGGGATTCTACATATGCAAATAGACGTGGATCAAATGAAATAAGAATCCTTTTAAAGAAAGGATACATATATGTACCGAGTGAAAACACAACGAAAGAAAATCAACAGGCGTACCACGACAAATGAACACATAAAAAAATATCAATACGACAGACGGAAATTCTTATACCAATTATCGACTTTACTCGAAGGACCAAATTAAATAATGTTTTTATAAAAATCAATTTAAAATAAGGAAGTCACATTAAGTATAAAAATCATTTTAAAGAATAAATAAAATTGTCTTAAATGTAATCTTTACAAAATTCATTTTATGTTGTTATAAAAATCTAGAGATGGTTATCTAATGGTGTATCGTACCTTACACTATGAATCACTTTAGACCTACTTTTTATAATAAAATAAAATTTATTTAACCACTCAACAATTTTCATATCCTATTTGCATAGGCCATTTAACATATTCTATTTACAAAGATCATTTTAAACACAGTTTTCTCCAAACAACAACACAATACTTCCAAAGGGTTTTTATAATTAGACATCAATTATAAAATATGTTACTCAAACAAAGGACACCATAATACCAACACGGATTGTAAAACACCGTACAGACCCTAACACAATTCTATTGTTTGAAAATGAAAGAAAATACCAGGAACCATATACTCAAAATAAAATCAAATGAACTCGTACAAGAAAACTCATGCAAGACGTTACGTACCTAAAATAAAATGTAAGGTCTTATCCAAAATAACGATAGATAGAGCAAACCTAATTGCATCGATAGTAACACGTCGCCAACGGGTTACGAAAACCAAGGGATATATAAAGAAGGGAGTAATGATCCACACTAATATATTAGGAACAATTAGTGCTTAAGAGAAACCTTTGATACTCATACGAGTAATCAATGCAACGAAAGAACTAACAAAACGTGCCTATATTCGAAAGAGCATATCCGAACAAACAATATACATCAAGACGTCAAATAGGAAAAATCAGGTATCCTTACTAACAAAGTACGATGAAGGGATGCTAAGTTTAGACTTAGGAAATCCGAACAAAAAACCGAGCAACGAGCAACCACAATAATAGTAATACTAGGTATCCACAAATGCTAGATAGAAGGGAAACTTACTATCTATACAACTCAACTTAACATATCCTCCAATTAGGGTAAGAGAAAAATTCTCTACCCATACCACCATCTTTATCATGAATACACATAAAAAAAACATATTACACTACCACCTTACAACCAAACATAAATAAATGCAATCATGGTCACAAGTCTACGTGTGTGATGCCTTTATAATTATGTTGGCCACCATAATTATAAACGCCTCCTTTCACACGTGTATTTACTTTCAAGACTACCCATTTCAACCATAATTTACATATAAGCACATATACCACATTTTACATCTTAAACCATTCCAACTTAACACATAAAGGATGCTCCATCAAATAACTACTTGCTTATATTCAAAAAATCAAAACGACATAAAGGAACGAAAGTCTCACAACGACTCCCAAAATACGAAATATCCGAAAGAAATAATCAATAACAACATGACAAGATAAAGGACGGGATAAACTTATGCTAGGCCTCGTTTGGGTTTGACTTTGCCTTCGCAAGAACCACCCGACTCTGCGGGTCCAGCCCTGTTACGCTTATCCAACAAACGATCAACTATCCTATCTCCTTCGGTTCCACAAGAGGCTCCTTATAACGCTTAAGTCTAGTTAGGAAAACAATTCCCTGACGAGGCTTCTTACGAGTAAAGGAAAAACATAGCTAAAATACTAAGAAAGTAATACATATCATATCAGATAATGGTAGGCAAAATAACTAAAATGACAACTAAGCAAAATACGAGATATATAAGCTATGCAAAAAATAGAGGGGAAGCATAGCAGTTATAACATTAAACATTTAAGCCTTAAATGCATATACATAAAGGACCCTTAGGTTATAGTCTAGGCTCAACCACCTACTTCTCTATAACCAAAGGCTCTGATACCAATCTGTCACACCCCGCCTAGGCGGAAACACGAGGCGTAACATCATGGATATCATCACAACACAATAGTGTCAACAATAGAGAGAACTAAAGGAAAAGGATAATCAAATGGGACACTATGTGTCATGACAATACCCAACACAAGATAAAGGAGTCTTGCATTACGATAGCAAAGTTATACCACAAAGAAACATAATCTAAAAGTCTAAACAAAATCAACAAACATCCAAGTATCAAACCACTCAATGACATAATTAAAATCTCTAGGAGAATGACTTCGCATGCAAGCCTACGGTCTTACTAGCCACTCTTCCTAACTTCAACATCAAGATGATTACCTGAAAATGATGCTTAAAACATCAATAAAGGTTGGTGAGAGTCATAGGTTTAAGACACGAAAATTAAAGCTTATAAACAATTACTGTGATTAATGCAAACATGGCATGATAATTACTGTACTATCATACAAGCTAACATGCAAATGTAACCATAACGAGCATGGGAACAGAATGTGTCCCTCGATCTAACAAGTATCAACACTTGGGTAGGAACGTTACCCCCGATCCATTAAAACCATTACTTCATAAGGGTAGGAATGTTACCCCTGATCCAATATCACAACAAATGGGTAGGAACGTTACCCTCGATCCCGATATCACAACAAATGGGTAGGAACGTTACCCTCGATCCAAATACACATAAGCATTTAGCACGTAACATACAATAGCCAAGTAAAGTCTTTACACTTTGTATAATACAAGTAATCTTTGATCTATGAACCAAGAACTAGAGAGAGAAAGTAGGAGGAAGGATGTATTGTTCAAGTGAGAGAAAGTAGAGAACATGAAATGCATTAAGTGAAATGAAACATACAACCAACCAAACACCCTCTCCAAGGCATATAGAGGGTATTTATACATCAAGGGTGGCCGGCCATGGGCCTAGTAAGGCTTTTCATGGGCCTTTGGGCCATATTAGCTTATAAACTAAACATTGACTAACTACGGGCTTTGACTAGTTAATATTGGAAGTGACCGAGACTTTTCTTGTTTCTAACAATCTCCCCCTAAGGGAGGTCACTCCAATTTACAAAAAATTAAACTTAGCATACTATGCTTCGACTTTAGTTTTGAGCTCGTAGTCTTTAACTTTAATCATTAACTTGTGATTTGATGTAGTGATCATAGACTTTAGGTCTTGAGCTTGTTCCTTAGCTTGTCTCGAATGTGATCTTGAACACCTTGAGATCATCAACCAAGCATAATCTTGTTTCGCCATCTTGTTAACTTTGCCATCTTGTGAACCTGTAACTTCTGGACCGATATGCTTATACATTTCTTGATTTGTTGACTTGAAAAGCTTTAATGTTGCATCTTTCTTAAAATTCTTTAACTTTAACATTTCGTCACTTCGAGAACGACGTTCGGTATCAGAGTGATGGAAACTTCTTTGAAATTCGTTGACTTTAATACTTTGTCACTTCAAGAAAGACGTACGGTATCAGAGTAGCGAAAGTCTTAAAACATGTACTTGAGCTTTCATGATGTCTTTATGTTTATCGGTCAGGTATGAGCATTTGGATATGAATTATGACTCGTCGGGAATCAGCTGCACCAATCGTCGGGAGTACCTGCAGGTTTAGGTTAATGATAATCAACAGATGTGGACGAAAGTATCTATGTCACTTCGTCGAATACGGTTGTAATAACCACGGTTCCCTATTGATCAGTATAAATACTGCCTGTGATCAGGTATAATTCTGAAGAATCTCCTTGACAGGGTTTCGCAGCTGCACTATCCGTTCTCATTACCGGAGCATCTCAAAGCAGACAACACGGTATGAGTAAACCAGCAAGACAAAGTCTCACCGATTAATAGAAAAATCGATTTGAAAATCAATCGACGTGTCACTTTGCTAAAGTGGTTTTGTGACACATCGAGAGTGTTAATCATTTCAAAAATTCATTAGCAACCGTTGATCCATTTCCTGGAATAAGTTTGATTCTTATAGAGTCGCACCATCGTTTCTTTCCAGTTGTTACAAGCTTGTTTGATGTTGGCTCAAGCATGATTTCCATCTTCATTGTGAATGATATCACTCGGATGTTCTGGCAAAATTACAAGGATAATGCGTAGGACTCTTAATATACATCTTGTTATTCACATTGTGTGATTTAGCAAGCTTAATTTGACAAGGTCTAATCGAGATTATGGATGATCTCTTTTGGCTCTAGACTTAATAGTGCACTTTGGTTTTAGTGATCGGAGGCTGGAGCTGACTGCCACCTTTTCAATATCAACTAACTCGGAGTGAGAAAGTCATTAGAAATACGTGTAATCTCCATGAGAAATGAAACAAGAGTCTGTTGAGAGACCTTGAGTAGCTAGGGAGGGTTGTGCATAGCGTTACTGGGTTAATTCATAACCTGGAACAAGTTTGATTCTTATAGAATCACACCATCATTTCTTTCCAGTTGTCACAAGTTTGATTCACATAGAATCGCACAAGTCACCTACCATGAGCTTGTTTGATGTTGACTCAAGCAGGATTTCCATCTTCACTGTGAATTATATCACTCGGATGTTCTGGAAAAATCACAAAGATAATGTGTAGGAATCTTAGTATATTTCTCGTTATTCACATTGTATGAGATAGCAAGCATAATTTGACAAGTGTCCTAATGAGATTTATGGATGATCTCTTTTGGCTCTAGACTTAATAGTGCACTTTGATTTTAGTGATCAGAGGCTGGAGCAGACTGCCACCTTTTCAATATCAACTAACTCAGAGTGAGAAAGTCGATAGAAATGCGTGTAATCTCCATGAGAAATGAAACAAGAGTCTGTTGAGAGACCTTGAGTGGCTAGGGAGGGTTGTGCTTAGCATCACTGGGTCCATAACTGTCTTCAATGTCAGACAACACCTTAGTGTTTCTGACAGTTTATGTATTGACCCGGTTTCTGCCTAAGTGTATGGAGGGCTTCTTTCTTTTCACCCTTTATCATTACATTTCTTTTTCATTCTTCAACCCTATGCGCTTAACGAGACTTATAAAATAACACCTTGTTGGGTTTATTCCAGAGTGCTAGCTACATCTCAAATCGGCCATTTTTTCACGTTTCTCTTACCTCGATTCTCACTTTTTCTCCTTTTGTATCATACCTAAGGACTTCTACACTAACTAGTGGATATCCCTGGGTAGATCCCTCCGGTTCTGGCTGGATCATGGGATTTGAGTACCTAAGCCTAACCGCCTTATAACTCCATAAATTTAAGTACATGGTCGGTCTTTTGGGTATTTCATCACAATCCTTCCAAAATCATTGAAAAATTTCAATCAAAGTGTTTGATATAAATATCAAAAGATTTACACTTTGAGAGTTTTTCATTATCACTAAAAGCTCCCCCTTAACATGTGCATCGTAATCGTAGTACATGCTAAGTGTGGAGTGCATTGAGTCCATTTTATATGATCACATTTCAATACAAATTAGGTTCAGTTTAATCACATTTTCTCCCCTTATCCAAAATGTTAATCCCTTGATATTTTGGATATCAATTGATTAAACGTACGGGGACAAATAGTTACATAATATCGAACAGGAACATTTTAATGCTCTCCCTTAATTTTTGAGGGTTTATAAGACAGTGCTGAATATAAAAATTTGAAATTTTTTGAATTTACTAAGAAATTCTTAAAAATTTTGTACTCGAGCACTCCTTAATGTCACCTTAATATCTACACTACATATATACAAATTTCACAAGTTAATTATTATGTACAAGGTTTGACCTGATTATGATGAGGACATCATATGATACATCATATGGTCTTTTGCAGCAGTCACAAGTCACCCTCGTATGGTCTCCCTCCAACAAATTTTTCCAAACTTCTCATTATCCTCCTTGACTTGAGCTATTTGTCGATCGCCTGGATCATAGCTTTTGCTCGTTCCCTATCACTTTGTCTCCATATTGTCTTTGGTAGATATTCCATCCTAATCCCTTTCAGACGATCATTAAGAGCAGTTCGAACATCATCGAGTTTACCGTCACTAAACTTGTGGAGTTCATCAATACGCATCAACTTGTTCTTCTTGTCTTTGTTCTGATAGATGAAGCCTCTGGGATTGGAATATGCTATATAGGCATCCCTGCATTTGAGATCAGATCTTTACGTATCTGGCTTTGTGATGTTGAGCTTCTTTTGATAACTTTCAATACCTAACTGAAGATCTTTAACACGCCTTTGGATGACGATACTTCTTGTAAACATTCTCAGAGAGACACCAAAAGCGAGACAATCTTTAACATTAAGATTTTTCAGCTTGCCTTGAACAAGAAGAATCAGTATGTCTTCGATATCTTGAAGGCGAAGCCGTTTGAAGTCTCCTTCCTTGAATGTATATAGCTAGTCATCATCTCTACGAACGGTGATCCAATCCAAATGTTTATAGCCGTGCCATTTGACAATTTGAAGCTTTATGACAGCAATGATTCTACATTTGGAGTAGACATCACGAGCCGATTCCCTGTTAGCAGCAAATCCATAGAATTGTTGACATTTGCGTCCCCAATAAGAAATTCCCCATAGTGCATGCTTGTTATAGTTGATATGCACTTCACTCCAGATTGTGTTGGGGACTAAATCTTTAATCCATTTGATTTAACCATAATCTGCAGCCTTGGTCTTTGTGACCAAAGTTGCATAAGTATGGCTGGAGACACCACCAGATAGATACGCAAGGTCGTTGTTGATGAAGTGATCAAATGGAATGACTTGACGACCGCGAGAGTTAGGTATCAATGGTAGTAGCTTTCGTAGATCATGAGGATATTGTTGACCTTCAGGGTTGTGCCAATCCAATCGATCCGTGGTTGCCTTGTAGACTTCTTTAAAGAAGTATTCTAGCTCAACCAAGCTCTTGCATGTACGTTTCATCTGCATAAATGTTGGACCGACTAATAATTTAGGTGTTAATGTGTCAATTTTGAGTCGATTCATCATAAGTACTGAGAAGTCCAGAGGAGTATCCATAAGCTTATCAAATGATTCACATGGACCTTTTTCCCGAGCCAGAGTGCTTAACCAAGGTTGAACTGGTCCATGAACAGCAAGTAAAGTCTTGTTCCAATCATGATCTGGAGTAGGATGCTTGGCTGGTTTTTGAAACCAATCAGGATGCTGAGATGTCTCTTCATCAGATTGTTCTTCAGTAGCTCCTATATCAAACTCCTGATGTGCGGGTTCTTCTAAATCCTTGTCGGTGTGCATTGGCTCCTCTGTATGAGCAGACTCGCCAGCAGACTTGTGTTGAGATTTGGACCCATCAGTTGACTTGCCAGTTGTCTTGGATGTCTTTTCCTTTGGAGCACTGGTTGACTCTGGTTCTTTTCCAGCTCGTCTTCTCTTGGACCCCCGGTTTGATCCAGCAGAGGGTTCTTCATCTTTATCCTCATCATCTCTGCGTCTTTTAAACGAGACAGTATCACCATAAGTGTCAAGAATGAGCTTGTCACTTTTGTAAGCTTCAACCAATGCCTTGTAGAGATTCTTTTGTTCATTAGATCTGTGGATTGACTTATTGCTCTCCATCTTTTCAATGAGAATCTTCTTCAGCTCTAATTCTGATAGGTTGGCAGCTATAGCAAGAGATGTCTTGGATTCAGTGGATGAACAAGTCATAACCTCAGCTTTGAGTTGTTCGTTAACCGTCTTCTCAATTCTTGGCAAAATCTTGGAGACTTGTGCCTTAACTTGTTGTTTGACTTGGTCCTTGATTATTTTCTTTATGTTGTCATTAAGTTTATTGAGAAAGTCTTTGTTTTCGACTTGAGCTTCATCTCTGAGTCTGTTAGATTGCAATTGAACAGCTGTTTTTACGGCTTCATTCATCTTGTTTGCAAGGTATGCATCAACAATGCCGGGAATGGAAGAAACTGCTTCAGCAAATTGGTTCGTTTGCTTGAACTTAGAGAAGTCGGTTTCTAAAGCTTTAAGTCTATGGTCGAACCTGAATAAAGAACCAAAGTTTGGAAGGTCTTGAAGAAAAGTACTTAGAGCTGTTGTTGGTATGGGAAATGGTGTTTGTTGCATATGTGTAATGAGATAAGTGGGTGGTGGAGGAAGAGTTGTTGCAAACACAAGAGGTGGCTCAGCAATAGTTATGACCGGAACATCTACCAGTGAAGTTGCCTCAGTGTCAAATATTGAGTCAATACATGTATCTGGTCTAGGGTTGAGCATGTTAGAAACGAAGCCAGATGACATAGAGGAACTCTGTTGTTGACCTTCAGGAATGATCGGAGCAGTGAGTATCACATGAGTATCTTCTGTTTCCTAAGTTGCTTGAACATTATGCAATGAAGCATCCGTCATCACAGTGTCTCTTCCCTCTAGATTAACATTCACATCCCTGTATAGCTCATTCACTTCGTCCTCTTCATGTGTCGCCTCTTCAACTATCTCTTCATCCTCAGTATTTGCTCCTTGAACTTCTTCATCACTGTTATCATCATCTTTTGATTCAACATGAGAAGGTGTTTGAACTCTAGGATCAAAGCTATCTTCTTCATTTACTTCTTCTTGCCTTGCTTCATCATCATGAGTTGAAAACTTAGGACAAACAAAGTCTTCACCATCATTGTCAAATTCAGTCCGTTCATCATCATCTTCATCATCTTGTTCACTCACATTCACTTCATCATCATCTTCTTCTTCATTTGACTTCCAAGAGATTTGCTCATCATCAGATTCATAATCAGGTACATCGAGAACCCCTAGTGTAACACCAGTTCCTTCATGTGTACCAAAATCGCTAA
>BQNB010142222.1:0-17163 GCA_026074375.1 Tanacetum coccineum | reverse complement strand
TAATCTAAAAATATCTTTCAATTCTATTATATATTAAATATTAAATATTTTTCTTTATAAAAAAATCCAAAAAAATATATTTTCATTTTTATTTTTATTTTTATTTTATATAAATATTAAAAATACCAAAAATATTTTTATTTTTATTATCTTTAAAAAAACCTATAAATATTTTTCTTTATCTTCTTATTAGGTTTAATTCTTATCTTCTTTTCCCACTTATCCGTTTAATTCTTCGACATGTCTTCATATAACCATTTTGGTTGCTCGTGGTGTGGAGGTCCGTTTAATGGTGGAAATTGTCCGGGCTGTAGCAGTGTAGGATCTGGAAATGAGTTTGTCTATGACCCAAATCTTTATTCTTATAATGAAACACCTTATTTTTTTTACCCACCTCTACAACCCCAGTTCGAGACATACTCGTGCGAGTTATGTGGGAACGATTCTCACTATGGGTTTGATTGTTCGCCACGGTTCCTACTTGTCCATGAGCAGGAACCGAGCTACAATCAAAACTTTAGTGATAATTATTATCTACAAAATTCACCGAGTTTTCCACAACAATATCTTTGATGTGAAAATTGTGGGGGTCCTCATGAAAGTTTTCAATGTCAACCGATGAATCAAAACTATTTTGAGCCTAACTATTCTGGTTTTGACCAACCCCCGCAATATTCCATCAATCATCAGCCTCCGAGTATTCAAGAGAATTTTAATCAGCAAAAGATTTATAAACTTTTTCAAATGATGCAATAATTTTGTAAAAAGTTACTTCAACAAAAGCAGGCGGCTAGCATCGATCAATCACCTCTTCGAGAAATGAGTATCCAAGATATGGAGGATTTAAAGCAACATTATTTAGAGGAAATGTTAAGTTTAAGTAATGACTTACAGATTGAAGATTATCGTAATGAGAAAATAGATATTTGTTTTAGAAGGGAATGTGAAAGTATGATTGATGAGCTTAAAGGTAAATTCAATGGAATGAGTATTGAGATTAATAAAAAGAAAGAGCTTCAGCATCTACAGCAGGTGGCTAATCTTAGTAATTATCCTTCGCGACGGTTCAATTCTTTTTATGATGACGATGACGAGGAAAGTTCTATTCCTTTAAGAGATATTATTTCTGAACTTCCTCCGTCAGTTGTAATCACACCCGACTTACCGATTACGAACTCTCTCATCATGAGGGATGAGCATCTTAGCACTATTCCTAAAAAGGAATTAGACGAATTCATAAAGTCTAGTGTTGAGGACCTTGTTCTAATCCCAAGTGAGTCCGAGGATACTTTCGGGAGTGATAGTGATTGTGATTTATCTTCGTGTAATGATTTCTCTCCCATTAACGTTTATGAGGAAAAATCCGTGACTTTCTCTAACCCTCTTTTCGATTCAAATGACGATTTTACCTCTAGTGATGACGAGTCACTATCCAATGAGGATGTTCTGGAAGAAAATGTTAAAATTTACTCGAACCCTCTTTTTGAATTCAATGACGAATACATCTCTAGTGACATAAATCCTCTTTTTGATAAGGTGTTAGAGAACATCGAGAGTAAGGACTCTTATGTTTCTAACTTTGATGAGCTGGCTTTATTAGTCACACCCCTCTCCGCTTTTAATGAGGATGAATGTTTTGACCTAGGTGGCGACGTTGATGAGATTGAGCTTCTACTTCACCGTGATTCGTCTACTCCTAAGATAAGCGTTGCTTCCATTCTCGAGGGGTTCACCGATGAACCGCCTCTCGAAGAGAATGATGATTTATTTGATTTGGAATCTAAAGAGAATGAATGGAAGAAGATTTTGTACGATGCTCCAATTAATGATATGATGGCCGAGGACAAAGTTTTCGACCCGGGGATTCTGGAGAAATTTTTTTCTCCAACATATGTGAGATTACCCTTTGAGGATCGCCATTATCTTTCCCTCACATATGTTATCCGAATTTTTCTTCCTTATCTCACTTATTCTAAGGATTCTTCTCTTCTTCTCTCCTCCGGGAGTGAAGAAACTATCTTTGACCCTGGCATCTCCGTTTTTAGTTGCTATTCTCTTGAGCCGGTGGTATCTCATCAGAGTGGAACTTTCATGTGCTTCAATGTTTATCTAAACATCTTGAATGAAAGTCCGATGAAGATTTTCTCTTCCACATGTTTCGTCCCTAATATCATAATGATATGGGGAGAGTCAAGCTAGAGACTCGCACAAAAACAAGCGCTTCTCGGGAGGCAACCCGTGTCTTTTCTTCTTTCTATTTTCTTAATAAATAAGTGTGTAATTTTTTTAGCCCAAGTGTGGGGGCGTGTTTCTTTCTTTGGTGTGTGGTGCTGTTTTTGCAGGATTCCTTAAGATCGTGAAGACCCGTGCTTGTTTTCAATCCTCCAATCATCCGGTCTTCGATCTTCTACTTATTGGAATCTTCGATCCTGATCTTATATATATTTGTTTCCCCTTTCACACTTGGAATTTTTTGCATTTGCTTTTTTTGTTTGTAAGTGTGGGGGTAAAACCCGATATTTTTGAACATTGAGGCCAATGTTCCATTCTAAGTGTGGGGGGATTTCTATCGAAATGTGATCATACCTGTGCCTATATGTGTTCCCACGCAACCCCGTTTTGACCAAAATTTTAAATTTTTTATTGTTTTATTATGATATATATATATATATATATATATATATATATAAATGAAAAAAAATGATGAAAATATAAAAATATATAAATAAGTAGGCCCGTAGAATTAGGTAGCTTTTGACTTGACCGAGTTTTAAACTCTAGCTTTCCCCTTAGCTTTCGAGACTTAGCGTTTGCTTAACTTTAAAATTTTGCAAAGAACAAAATGATTAGCATTGAATATAAGTTATGATGCAAACGTGGAGGAAGTTGGAACCTTTTAGAGCTCATAGAGGTTAATTGTGGCTTTTTGCTCCCACCAGCTTAATAAACGTTATATAATTGTTGAATAAATAAAGTTGCTTTGGTTTTTGCGATTCTTAGTTTAGATCACTTCGTAGAGATTCTTTCTGGTGAAAGTAAGGTACACATCGAGGTTTTGTTAGTGTTGTGGGGAAATAGACTCATGGACCATGGTCGGCTCGCATACCGATGTGGCAGTTGTTAAAAGACCACAGGACTTGAAATTTGGCTATAATAATAATTATGTAATAAACAGAAGCCGAAATAAGACCACTACCTCTTGCCGGCTCACAACCGATGTGGTAGTCGTTTAAAGGGTGAAGGTAATAATAATAATAAAAACTGTGGGCTGATAAAAGTTTACTGTCTCTTGCCGGCTCACAACCGATGTGGCAGTCTTCTAAATAAGGCACA
This sequence comes from Tanacetum coccineum, assembly GCA_026074375.1. Classification (NCBI taxonomy): domain Eukaryota; kingdom Viridiplantae; phylum Streptophyta; class Magnoliopsida; order Asterales; family Asteraceae; genus Tanacetum; species Tanacetum coccineum. Next base: position 13,830 of record BQNB010142222.1, on the reverse strand, counting down.
TAGTAATAATCCGAGACTGATAAAAGTTTGCTGCATCTTGCCGGCTCAAAACCGATGTTGCAGCCTTCTAAAAGGTCGAGGAATTCACCATGTTCGAAATAAGACTATTGGCTCTTGTCGGTTAGGACGCCTGATGTGTCAGTTGTTTAAAGGACCATGGTTTAATAATGTTGCAATAATAATAATCATAATAAAGCCAAATTTCAACTCCGAGGCTATCTAAATAAAGCCTCCATCTCTGGACTCGTAGTTGGATTGTTTTGGATGAAATAAAAAGGATAACCCCTAAATCATGCGAAATTAGAAACATAATGTGGACTTTATTCTCACCATGTCGTCTCTTTAGGAAAGGATTTCAAACTAATTATGGTCTATACCGGGCACCTTTATGATAACAAGGACATAATTTATTCGTCACCAATAATAATAAAAAACTCCTTAGAGGATTTAGGAATAATGGGAGTGAAAGTTAAAGTTTTTACTTACACAATTAGCATTTATAAGTAGTGTTAGCATCTAATCTTATATTTGGCTGTGATTTCGTTTTAAGATTAGTTTGGGAATTGTGAAAAGTCAAGGATGACGAACTCCCGTTCTTTTAGCCTTATTTTTGAACCTTCTTAATGGACATTTTCTGTTCTTGTTTGATTGTGAGGGGTCATAAGTTAAAAAGGGATTTAATTATTTATTTTCGGGCGTGTTTTATTTACATTGCGTGTGGAACCAGCAATGGTTTAGTGTGATGGAATTTGATGTGTGCTAAAACACACATCGTTTATACCTCGGAAAACTCTATAAAACAGACTAAAAACATGAAATATGCTTAATATTATTTCAAATATGTTTGGTTTGTGTTTTTATGTCTTGCAGGTACAAGGGATTGAAAATAAAGCAAAAACGGTGACTTTCGGTTAAGATTTGAAGACGTTTACGCGTTTTTCGAGATCAAGATGAAGTCATTAATATTTACCGAGCATGCCATTGAAAAGAGCACAAAAAATCGAGTTCAACGGTGCCTTCATTGTTTATTGGGCCGACCCGTTACCTTTTATAAGGGCCGGGCCGACACTTATATACACTTAACCAAAAGAGTAGCCCAAGTCCACAAGTATAAGAGATAACAGCCTTTTATATTTTTCAGCCAATGAAACGCAGGCCCATCAACTTCTTACATCAGGCCCAGTTGCTGCCTAATTCCTAAGGCCCAAATCCACTAGAAGTGCTGGCTTGTTTTTTATGCAGCTTCTGATATAAACATCGGGGACGCGTCTTTCAAAAGGGGATCTCACTATATCTTATCTTTAGTTCTATTTTTTTCTTTGTTATTTTTTTTCTTTTTTTTACGTTAGATCACAGCAACACGAACAACTTTCATTTCCTTTCATTTAATTTAAAGTTGTCATCAGTAGTTATTGTTTCGACCACGACCCGGCCCATGACCCGACCAGACCCGGCCCAATACCCGACCCGGTCCGGCCCAATACCCGACTCGACCCGGCCCAATACCCGACTCGACCAGGCCCAACACCTGACCCGACCAGGCAGTTGACTTACCGTCGACCACAGTTGATCGGTGGTTGACCGGTGGTCCGGCGACGGTCAACGGTGGTCCGCCACCGTTGACCGTCGTTGACCGCCGCCGTTGACCGGTGGTCCGGCGGCGTTGACCGTCGTTGACCACCGTTGACCGATGGTCCGGCGACGGTGGGGAACAGTAAAATGCCACGTGGCACCACATAGGGTGACCACTTGCGCTTCTAATATTGGTGTCAGAATATTACAGGTATGAGTACTGTACAGTACGAGGAGGCAGACACGTCAGTACAGTTAACTGTATCAGTCGAGGTGTCAGTACACGTCAGTACAGTTAACTGTTCAGGTGACGGCTGGACCAATCCGAGGGTGACACGTGGCACTGGCGTGTGTCAGCCCGAGGTACTGTAGCGTCAGTACGAGGTAGGCGTGTGCAATAATGAGGCGGTTGGTGGAGTGCATAAAGACCAAAATACCCCTAAATCCAGCAATATAATTGATGAAGGGCTTGAAAGGACGAAAATACCACTCACCCCACTTTGGCCTATAAATGAAAGACAGAAAAAGACACCACGAAGCTCAATTGGGGGTGGGTTTGAATTTGAGAGAGAATTTAGTATTAGGAATATAAGTGGTATTTTTTAGTAAGGTTAGTTTTTAGGAGTAGTATAATTTTGTTTTAGCTTATTGTATAAGCTTTTTAAGCTTATTATTTGCTTATTGTAATCAAGATTTTAAGCTTATTAATGAAGATGTTTGAGGTTTGTTTTTATTTAATGCTTATTATTTCTTGATGCTTATTTTCTTTTTTATACTTATTCTTACCACTCTTTCTTTATCTCTTGTTGCTATTTCTAATAAGCTCATGCTTATAGCTCTTATTTTGATCCATCTCTTAACTTATATTCCTAATAAGCTTCTTAAATAGCTTATTTAGACTAGCTTATTTATAATTGTTTTTGATTTAGAAGCTTTTCAGGGGCTTATTTAGCTTATTTTGATGGCTTATTTTTCTAGTTATTGATTTTTTAGATCTAATCCTTAAATAATAACCCGTCCGTTTCACGATCGATTGAACACCTTGGTTTCGGGTGGATTAGATCTAAAAATAAAAGATCTATAATTTAGCTTATTTTCTCCTAGCATAAAACTGGTTACTTGTTTAATTCTAAGACATATTTTTCTTATAGATCTAAAGTCCGTTAACGATAGGGAACCGCAGCGGGGGGGAGGTGGGGTCGGTGGGTTGGGGGGGCTGTTTGGGGTGGGGTGGCTGCTGTATGAGGAGATCGGCGGATGATTCTATCCATGAAGCTTCTCCTTCTAAACTCAGATCAACAGGGCACGGTTGTATAGTCTTCTAGAGACTCTAGGGTTAGAATAAAATATCACTAATTCACAGATCTTACATTTAGTTATACAATTGGAAGTTTGTCTAACTTTTCATGTCTTATTTCTTATTCCATCATTCTACATCTAAGGCCGGAGCTTAAGGGTCTTATAAGGTTAATAAATATATAAAGTTTTGAACTTTTTAGATTTTATGGGAAATAATAGTAATAACAGTGACACCTTTATTCGCTAATTAGTGAAGTAAAAGCTTTAAAGTGACAACCTTATTTGTTTATTAAGTTTGTAAGATCGGGTGGTTATATATCATTGCGGTTCTTCATTCGGTTACCCTTTTTCCCTTTTTAATACTAGTAGTTTAGAATTATTAGCTAAAAATGTTTATGTTTGATCTTATGATTGTTGCTAGTTTATTTGTTATGATTAGTGAGTAGTTTACTTGTGTTTGCTAAGTGATTAGTGAATTGGAATTTAGGTGCGGGTTTAAAAAGGTTTAAAAATTAATAGTCATTAGAATTTTCAAATTTAAATACCGTCATTTATTTTTAATGCAATTTACTTTACTTGTCATTTAAATTACTTTACTTTATTTTACTTTATTTGTCATTTAAATTTCTTGAAATTTGTTTTCGAAGGATTTTAATTCGTTAAACCTAAAGCCCGCACTTAATGAACATTTCACGTCACTTAGCAAGCATTTTCGTCATTTATTTCCTTTAGATCAATTTTAGTATAATCTCGTAATTTTTAATCTTAAAATTAATATTAGTTTAAATATAGTTTAAATATGAGAAATTTAGTTTCCCTTTTAATGACTTTCCTTTTAGTAGATTGTTAGAAACCAATCCATTCAAAATTTAAGTGATAATCAAGCTCGATTTACAACTTGAACGTAGATTTCCATTCACTTCTCGCCGAGGAAACGACCCGGGAGGTTTTTGATAATTGCTTTGGTTAAAAGCGATTTTCTTGAACCCGACGGAAAATACTTACTATATTATTATTAACAATATTAAATTTCTTATCCATACTATTTTGCAATGCCTAAGTGCTTACACTCATGAGATAGAGAGAATTGTAAGCTAAAAGAATTACGAGAAATCAAAAACAGACAGAGAGATTTTGTAAGCTAAAATATTAATTTAATGATGGAAAAGCTGTTTAGAAAGGAATTGGAATTAATGTTGGTGATTCAAAGTTAATGCTGCTGATAGGCATAAACTTACTGCTGCTAGGGAAAGTTAATGTTGCTAGACATAACTTACTACTGCTGGTTGTAAGTTAATGCTGCTAGGCATAACTTACTACTGCTGGTTGTAAGTTAATGCTGCTAGGCTTAACTTGCTGTTGAGTTACTACTGTTGGGTTACTTACTATTGCTAGTTGAAAGTTAATGTTGTTAGGCATAACTTACAACTGCTGGTGAACGTTAATGCTGTTGAGGGTAGTTTCATAAATACTTTGATTAAGGGTTTCATTCAATCATTTAATCAATTTCAATCTTTCATATACTCTCTAATCATTAACCCTAACTTAATTTCATCATTTATCATAAAAACCCAACACAATGAAGACCCTACAATTTGCTGATACTCATAATTTAGTCGCGTTTTTGACTAAATCTGCTGAAACTGAAGGATTTGAGCAGATAGCGGATTTTCTGAATGCAAGTTCTAAAAAGTATGCTTTAACCATCAATCCTACTATATATACATCATGCATTCAATAATTCTGGTTAATGGGGAAGTTCAGTTACAAGCCCTAGTGGATAGAAAGAAGATCATCATAACTGAAGAAATTGTAAGAAGAGATCTTCAACTGGAAGATGTTGATGGTGTTGATTGTATGCCAAATGCTACAATTTTTGAAAAACTTACACTCATGGGGTATGAAAAACTTTCACAGGTGTTAACTTTCTACAAGGCATTCTTCTGTCCCTAATGGAAATTCCTCATCCATACTATTTTGCAATGCCTAAGTGCTAAGACTACTGCATAGAATGAATTTAGTAGTACTATAGCCTCTGCAATTATCTGTTTAGCCACAAACCAAAAGTTTAATTTTTCCATGTATATTTTTGAAAGCATGGTGAAAAACTTAGATAGTGCTGGCAAATTCTTGATGTATTCAAGATTTGTACAAGTCTTTTTGAATAATAAACTAGAAGGGATGGCAACTCACAACAGAATTTATATTGCACCATCTCACACAAAGAAGGTTTTTGCTAATATGAAGAGGCAAGGAAAGGACTTTTCTGGTAGAGTAACACCCTTATTCTCAACTATGATGGTGCAAGCTCAACAGGAATAGGGTGAAGGTTCAGACATGCCAACTGATCCCCATCACACACCCACCATTATTCCACCATCAACATCACAACCTCAAAGGAAACAGAGGCCTAGGAAACCCAAGAGAAAGGACACTGAGATTCCTCAGTCTAGTGTTCCTGTGGAGAATGTAGCAGATGAGGCTGTCTATGAGGAGAGGGATGACAGTTTAGAAAGGGCTACCACTACTGCTACTGGCTTAGATGCAGAGCAGGACAGAGGTAACATCTCTAAGACCCAATCCAAGGCAACACCTAATGAACCAAGTTCCATTGGAACTAGTTCAGGTGGTGGTCCCAGGCGCCAAGACACCATGGGGGATACCATTGCTCAGACTAGGTCTGAGAATGTATCTAAATTTTCTAATGATCTACTGCTCGCAGGAGTTAACACACCTCGAAGTGGTGAGGATAGTCTGCAACTAAAGGAATTGATGGAATTTTGTACCAAATTGCAACAAAGAGTTCTTGACCTGGAAAACACAAAGACTGCTCAAGCACAGGAGATTACAAGTCTGAAAAAGAGAGTCAAGAAGCTAGAGAGAAAGAAAAAGTCAAGAACTCATGGTCTTAAAAGGTTATACAAGGTTGGTCTGTCTGCTAGAATTGATTCCTCAGATGATGAAGCTAGTTTGGGTGATCAGGAGGATGCATCCTATAAGATGAGGAAAATTCATGTATTGCTGCTGATGAAGGGACATCCAACTCGGAGAATGTTTATGATGCAGTAGTAACTACTTAGAATATTTTCTTCAATCTTCACCAGCAGTACTAACTTTACTCTAGAAGTACTAACATTTACTAGCAGTAGTAACTAGCAGTATTAATATACACTAGCAGTAGTAACTTACACTAGTAGTACTAACTACTTAGCATATTTTTTCATTAAAATTACTAACAACACTAATTTATGCTTAGCAGCAATAACACAAACCTTTGTAGCAGTAACTTTAAGATCATCAAGAAGTCTTTTAATCCTAATAATCCTCTCCTAAACTTGATATTTATCTTCAAAATCATCAAGTTTCTTCATTAAAAGCTTCATTAATCACCAGGAGGATGCTTCCAAACACTTCATTGATTCTTGAGTTGCTTTGTGATGAGCTTAAGAAGCTGATAACACATTTTATTCTAATGATCAGCTTGTAGCTTCTTATTCAGCATCTCTATGATTGTAGCAGGTGTAAGGGGATATCTCTTCTCTACCAACATAAAGACATGCAGACTTTGAAACCTCACAAAGTGTACTTCACAGGAATCAAATAGCTTCCAAACCAACACTTTGTTTCCTTGTAAATTCCTCCACACTATATCTTCTACATGATGTTCAAACATTGTTTTTAGATCACCCCATAACACCCTCTCATAGCCCTCTTTTGGCCTTGTATAGCTATGCTTAGCTTTTACCAATTTCTACAGAGTTTCTAAATCTTCCCTGTCAAATCTTTTAAGCATCTGAATAAAGGTTGAGTACCTCTTTGAACTTCCATCAGCTCTTATAATTTGATAGTAGCTGATCTTTCCTTCTTTAACAATCTTCCAGTCAATAATGCTTGGAGGTTTAGTGGCTAAAGGTATAGCATCAAATGGTACTTCCTCTTCATCATGAACAATTTTCATGAGCTCTTTCATCTTAGCTGCTTCCTGATCATCATCCACCTTCTGCTTCTTTACATTCTCTTTTTCTAGCTCATCTCCTGCTCTCTTTGAACTGCTTTCTTCTCTTGTCTCACTGCCTTCTGCTCTTACTTCACTACCTTCTGCTTTTACTTTACTACCTTCAACTAATTTTTTGTCCATATCTACAAATGTGTTTACCCTTTTCAAAGCTTTGTCAAATAATTCTTAAATATTGGTAAAGGACTTGTTCTTTAAGTCTTTGGGCTTCCATCCTGCCATATTCTTTGGGTAAGTACACATAATACTCCTTTGTTGAGCTCTTGTAGGTGGCATGTTCCTCTTTTCTTCTGCTCTTTTTGTAGCAAAGTGTTTCTTTCTTGCTTCTAAGAGTTATACAAACAACTTTGACTTCTCTTCAATAATCAACTCTTCTTGTTCTTCTGCTTGCATTTGTTTAGCCATTTGATAATTAGCATCAATCTTTGCTTGAATATCATTCCATTCTTTAATAATTGCTACATTGGCTTCATCTTTTTCCCTTGCAAGCCTCACTTCCTCATCAAATTCAGCTTGTAATCTTATAGCTTCTTGTTCATCAAAGCTGATTTAATCTTTCTTCTTCATCTTCAAAGGTTCTTTAACCATTATACCTTTACCCTTGTCCTTTGAAGGAATTGTTGTTGTTGTTTTTGTTATCGATTCACTTGGCTCTTGAAGAAGAATTCCTTTAGTAGTTGTTGTTGTAGCAGTAGTAACCTTAGGTTTTACACTTTTTAATTCTGCCAGTGCTTGAGCCAAAGTTTTTTCATCTTCAGTTATTGTAGCAGCACTAATTGTTGTAGCAATGCTAGCAGTATTAACTTTTCCAACAGCACTAACTTCTTTAATAGGAACTTCTTTTTCAACAAACACCTCATCACCATGTAAATCATTTACATCAAATATTTCAGCATCATGAACATTCTCCAGGGTGATGTCTTCATCAGCATCAATATCATAAATTTTACTCCCCTGTTTGGATGCATCCTACTGATCACCCAAACTAGCTTCATCAGAGGAAACTATTCTTGCAGATCTACCAACCTTATATAATCTTTTAAGCTTATGAGTTCTTAACCCTCCTTTCTTTTCTAACTTCTTGACTCGCAGTTTCAAACTTGTAATCTCCTGAGCTTGAGCAGTCTTTGTGTTCTCTAGGTCAAGCACTCTTTGCTGCAATTTGGTACAAAAATCCATCAATTCCTCAAGTTGCATACTAGGCTCCTCATTGACAGCCTCATCTGCTACATTTGTAGGATCACTAGGCTGAGGTACCTCAGTGTCCTTTCTCTTTGACCTCCTAGATTTTTGTTTCTTTTAAGGTTGAGATGATGAAGGTTGAATAATGATGTGTGTGTGATGGGGATCAGTTGGCATTGCGGAACCTTCACCTATTTCTTCTTGAGCTTGAACCAACATGGTTGAAAATAAGGGTGTTTCCCTTCCAAAAAAGTCTTTTCCTTGCCTTCTCATGTTAGCAAAAATCTTCTTTGTGTGAGAGGGTGTAACATAAATCCTCTTGTGACTTGACATCCCCTCCAATTGATTATCCAAAAAGACTTTTATAAACCTTGGATACATCAAGAATTTACCAGCATTATCCAAGTTCTTCACCATGCTTTCAAAAATATACTTGGAAAAGTTGAACTTTTGGTTTGTGGCAAAACAAATAATTGCAGAAGCCATAGTGCTACTAAATTCATTCCATGCAGTAGTCTTAGCACTTAGGCATTGCAAAATAGTATGAATAAGAAATTTTCATTAAGGGGAAAAGAATGCCTTATAGAAAGTTAGCTTCTGTGAAAGTTTTTCATACCGCATTCTTATAAGTTCTTCAAAAATGGTAGTATTAGGCAAGCAACTCGTACCTTCCTCATCATCCAATTGAAGGTCTCTTCTAACAGATGCTTTAGTAACAACTATCTTCTTTCCATCTACTAGGGCTTGTAACTGTTGTTCCCCATTAACCGTTTTCACCTTGACAGTAGCCTAAAATTGTTCAATACACGAAGTATATATAGTGGGATTAATGGTTAAAGCATACTTTATGGTGTGTGCATTCAGAAAATCAAAAACTTGTTCAAACCCCTTACTTTCAGCGGGTTTAGCCAAAAACACAACTAAATTGTGAGTATCAGCAAACTGTAGAGTCGTCATTGTGTTGGGTTTTGATGATGAATGATAAAATTGAGTTAGTGTTTGTGATTAGAGAGTATATAATTGAATAAAATTGATTAAATGAGTGAATGAAACCCTTAATCGAAGTATTTATGAAACTACCCTCAACATCATTAACGTTCACCAGCAGTTGTAAGTTATGCCTAGCAGCATTAACTTTCAACAGCAGTAGTAAGTTTATGCCTAGCAGTATTAACTTTCCCCAGCAGTAGTAAGTTTATGCCTAGCAGCATTAACTTTCCCTAGCAGCAGTAAGTTTATGCCTAGCAGCATTAACTTTGAATCACCAGCATTAACTCCAATTCCATTCTAATCAGCTTTTCCATCATCAAATTAACATTTTAGCTCACAAAATCTCTTTGTCTGTTTTTGATTTCTCTCAATTCTTTTTACTCATAATTCTCTCTTTCTGTTTTTAAACAACTCTCTTTCTATTTTTCAACTCACCACTTCTCTCAATTCTTTTTCTCACCAAATCACTCTATCTGTTTTTATTTCACACAGCTCTCTTTCTGTTTTTTAACTCACAAATTATCTTAATTCTTTTTCTCACTAAATTACTCTGTCTGTCTTTATCACACATCTCTCTTTCTATTTTTATTCTCACCAACTCTCTCAATTCTTTTTACCTCACCATTCTCTTAATCAAGACTTTAAAGATTGAGCATTCCAATACTAGCAATCAAATATTGAAATCTACTTACATCAAATGCTTTTGTAAGCAAATCTGCAACATTCTTGTCAGTATGAATCTTGATCATTTGAATTAGCTTCTTTTCATTGGAATCTCTGATAAAGTGATGTCTAATCTCAATGTGCTTTGTTTTTTAATGAAAAACAGGGTTCTTAACTATGCATATAGTACTCTCATTATCAATATAGATCTTTGTATGCATAAAGTTATACCCATAATCAAGCAATTGATTTTGAATCCAAAGCACTTGGCCACAACAACTTGAAGCAGCTACATATTCAGCCTCTGTTGTGGAATTAGCAACCACAGTCTGCTTCTTGCACTGCCATGAAATCAATCTACACCCAAGAAATTGACAACCTCTTATTGTAGACTTCATATCCAAGCTTGCTCTAGCATAATCACTATCAATATATGCTACCAAATCAAAAGGTGAATCTTTTGGATACCAAAGGCCCAATTTAGGTTGACCTTTTAAGTATCTAAAAATTCGTTTACACATCATAAGATGGACACTTTTTGGGTTGACTTGGATCTTGGTACAGGCACACCAAACTGCAAACAAAAAATAATTATAACAAAAAAAAAAAAAACAACAAGAACAAAAACAAAAAAAAAATACCAAAAGAAAATCAACAAAAAGAACACAAAATGTAAAAAATACAAAACAAACAAGACAAAACAAACATAATAAACAAAAAAGACACAATAATAAACAATTAACACAAAATAAAAAAACAACAAAAATAAAAAAAAAAAATAAAATACAACGGAAAAAAACAACAAACTTCCAATAAATAAACAAACAAAACAAGACAAAGATATAAAAAAAGTTAAAAAAACAAAACAGAAACACAAATCAAAAAAAGAAAAACAAAAACAAGGAATAAAACAAAAAAAAGATAAAACATAAAATACAAGAACAAACACAGAAAAAAACATCAAAACAAAAAGAAAATCAAAAAAAAAACAAAGAATGAACAAAAACATACAAAAATAAACCAATAAACCAAAAAAAAAAAACAAAACACAAAAAAAAAAAAAAAACAGAACCAAAAAAATACATACCAATACACAAGAAATAACATAAAAACAACAACATAATACAACACAGAAAACACAATACAAAAACGACAGCAAACCCCGACACACCCACTAAAATATCAGGTCTTGAAGAAGTAAGATACATCAATGAACCAATCATTGATATATATAAATAAACATCCACTTCTTCACTATCTTCATCCTTAACCAAATGCTTTTGAGTTTCCAAAGGTGTGCTTGCTGTCTTGACATTAGTAAAACCAAATTTCTTTAAAATCTCAGTCACATACTTGTCTTGATTGATAAAAATTCCATCCTCCTTTTGCTTTACTTGCAGTCTTAAGAAGAATGTGAGTTCACCTATAGAACTTATTTGAAACTTCTTATGCATCATCTTCTCAAACTTTGTGCATAATGACTTCTTTGTAGAGCCAAATCTATTGATCGAATGCTAACATATAGTTTATAACTAACAGAATATTCACCTTTATCCCATTTTGATAAACAAAGTCCTTGTCTAAACATTCCTCTCGAAACACCAATTTCCAACAAATATGTTGACAAGGTTTCATACCAAGCTCTAGGAGCTTGATGCAGTCCATAAAGTGCCTTTTCTACTTTATATACTCTGTCAGGAAAGTCTGGATCTTCAAATCCTGGTGGTTAACAAACATGGACCTCTTCTTTAATTTTACCATTAAAAAAAGCACTCTTGACATCCATCTGGTATACGACAAAGTCTTTAAATGAGGCATAGGCTAAAAATAGCTCAATTGCTTCAATTCTTGCAACAAGAGCAAAGACTTCATCATAGTCAATCCCTTCTTCTTGTGTGTACCCTTAAGCAACCAATCTTGCTTTATTTTTAATCATATTTCCTCTTTCATCCTTTTTATTCCTAAAGACCCATTTAGGTGCCATACCCTTTTTCCATTTGGTAAATCCTACTAAAGTCCAAACTTCTTGTAGGCTTGAATTGTAAGAAGTTCTTTTCTGCATAGCCTCTATCCAGTCTTGGCTCCATTAATGCATGAATTACCTTTTTGGGTTCTTCTTGTGATAAAAAGCAAGCAAACAAGCAATTTTAAAAGTCTTTATGGTTTGTTCTTTGCTGAACAGAACTAAACAAACCATGTTTTTCCAAATTCTTTGTCATTCTTCTTGTTTGAGGTGCTGAATTCAAGTCTCTAATAATTTGTTGAACTGTGTGATCTTTGTGTATTCTTGTAGTTGGAATAGGACTGACAGGCATAAATGCATTCAAATTGTTAATGTCATCCTCTGCACCAACATCTTCATCATCATCTGAATAAACAATATCTTCCAATTCAGGCATATTTAGATCATATGGAAGTTCAATGCTTGTTTTTGCACCAACAACATTAACTTTATTTGTGCTAGCAACATTAACATTGTTAGTGCTGTTAACATTATCCTCTTTATCTTGATCATTACTTGAATAACCACCTTCTTTTCCTGGTTCTTTAGTAACCTTCTTTTCATTATCTACTGAAGGTTTGAATCCAGCATCAGGAGAACTCTTTAAATTTTAAGAGAATGGTAGATCAGCAGGCCACAATGGTAGTAGAATGTAATCTTTACCATATACTGTCTCTATTCTAGCTTTACCTGCATCATCACATGCTTTTGTACCTGCATTACCATTAGACTGATTTCCTGTAATAACTGGCTTATAATTCATTGACTTTGTTAGTATATCAATATCAAAAAGCCAATTTGGTCTACTTCCTGCAATATTAGGTGTATTCTCACTAAATTGGACATGCAGGTTCTCTTCAACTATCCTTGTTCTACTGTTGAATACTCTAAATGCTTTACTATTAATTGAGTACCCAACAAAGAATCCTTCATCAGCCTTACCATCAAGTGCTTCTTCTCATTTAAATTTTAATTTTAATGCAAGTAATTTAAGTACCATTTTTTATAAACGCTTATTTCCATCTGTTTACGTTGGTGATGGCAAGTCTATTCCCGTCACCAATATAGGCCATAGCATTATTACTTCCTATCATTGCCCACTTCATCTTCATAATGTTCTTGTAACCCCTAATATAATTAAAAATCTCATTTATTTTCGTCAGTTCACTAGGAACAATAATTGTACTATTGAATTTGGCGCATTTGGTTTTTCTATGAAGGATTACTTGACTCGTCATATCCTCCTTCGATGTGACAGCTCGAGCGGTCTCTTTCCAGTTACCAAGCCATCAACTTCTCCTATTGTTTTTCTCTCGACAAGTGCCTCCACGTGGCATCAACGCCTCAGACATCCGGGTGATCAATTGCTATGTTCGCTTGTCTCTAGTCGTTTTATTTCATGTAATAAAGAAAAATCTTCACATATTTGTCATGCTTGCCAACTTGGAAAACATGTGAAGCTTCCCTTTCATAATTCAGATTCTATTGCCGAACATTGTTTTGATATTATTCATTCTGATTTATGGACATTTCTCATTATTAATTCTAGTGGTTTTAAATATTATGTCTTATTTCTTGATCATTTCTCTTATTTTCTATGGATTTATCCTCTTCGTTCTAAATCTGACATGTTTGATAATTTTTTGCATTTTCGCAACTACGTTAAAAATCAATTTAAATGTGAAATTAAAAACTTCCAATGTGATCATGGCGGTGAGTTCGATAATAACTGACTTCACACCCTTTTTTGCCAAAAATGGCATTTAATTTAGATTCTCTTGCCCAAAAACCTCCCAACAAAATGGCAAGGCGGAGCGAATGATATGAACAATTAATAATACCATTCATACTCTTCTCTTTCAAGCACACCTCCCCCACCTTTTGGGCCGAAGCCCTCCATATGGCCACCTATCTCCTAAACCTTTTACCATCTACCGCAATCCATAACGATATACCTTTCACACGCCTTTTCAACAAACTACCCAATTACTCGCACCTTCGCATCTTTGGATGTCTATGCTACCCTCATCTCCACTCACCTCATAAACTTGCCCCGCATGCCACACCATGTATCTTTTTAGGCTATCCCGCCTATCATCGTGGTTTT
>BQNB010142221.1:0-17163 GCA_026074375.1 Tanacetum coccineum | reverse complement strand
CTAGTGAAAAATCGGGGACGATGAATTTATCCATTCGGACATCTGTAGATCATTCTATGGGCGCTTCTCATTCTATGATCCCAATGTTGATATAATAAAGGAAGTCAAACAGGTAGTCAAGAAAAGAAAAAGGAAAATCCAAAAATATTAGGGATAGTTAGTGTACAGATAAAAAATGGTGAAAACGGGACTTGTCAGAACTATTGATTCTTTATTTCCCTTGACGAACACCTAGCTACTTTTCAAGGTTATTAGTCGAGGGGGATCGAGATTCTTAGTTTTCGTAAATGTTTACGTCATAACATTGCGTGAGGACACAACAATACCTTAGTATAGGGGATTTTGGTATGTGCTTAATTACACATACCTTTTTCCATTAAAAACATACTTAAATGACCAAAAACAGACAAAAACTGCCAAATATATGTTTGTTTTGCATTTGTATTGTGCAGGAAACGGATATTCAGAAAAGGACGAAAAACAAAGCCAAAAACGACAAAATAGGACACGTAATGGAAAAGTGTGAAAAGACGAAGCCAAATCGAAGCCAAAAAGTCAATCAAGCCAAAAAGTCAACAGAAAAGTCAAATAGTCAAAGTCAAAGTCAACCCCGACAAGAGTCAAAGTCAACTCCGAGAAGCCAAAGCAGAAAATATAACTTGAGGGACAAAATTTGCCAATTCCCAAAGTTACATTACAAAGGAAACAAAGACAAGGGCTGAATTTGCAATTTAGTTAAAATACAAGAAGAGGGGGCATTCCTGCCAACCCCTCATACTTGTATTACAAAAAGGACTGATTTTGCAATTACACTTTATGAGTTGAGGGGGCTTTCTTGCCAAACCCTCAAACTCAGTTTTAAACATCAAGGACATGGATGCTAACACCCCTATACAACTTGGGGGGACCAAGTTGCCAACCAACCCTAAACTTACCTGACACCCCAAACCTGTTTATAACAGGTTTTCCCACCCATTTTCCCCCCAAACCACTCACGGGTTAACCATCACCTTTTTACCTCGTAACCCAAATTAAACCTTGGATAATCCCTTCATTCCCCCTCTACTAAACCCATTGCCAAGTTGGCAATCCCACAACTACCAAGGACACCAATCCAACGGTTATTATTTCTTGTGATGACTAAAATAGAGACGTAAGAAGATTTAAGGGCTGAGATTGGGTTTGTAAATGCTCTCACACGACAAACACATTGTGGTTCTTGTCTCTACAAAGAAACACAGGAAGAAAACCAAGGCTTAATTCGTTTTTGTATAAATAGGACATGTATTAGCTTAGTTTGGATATCCCATCTTAGTTTGTAATCTTCTTAATTTTCAATGTATTTTTAAACTTATTTATTGTCTTTAAATTTCCAGCTAGTGTACTCCCTTTTTCAAGTTAATACAAAAGTTATTTAAAATCCAAATTCTCTCTTGATACTTCATTATCTTCAAATTCACTCCATAAGCTCTTTAAGCTCAGATAGAAGCTATTTAAAGCGTTATGGAGACTTAACTTTCCATAGTCTAAAGTTTCATAAACATTTGTTTGAAAAAAAGAATCAAAGATAAGCCACTTGGATGATAAGCCAGAATTGGATGGGTTTATTGGCTTATTTACTAGCTTATACTTAAGCTAGAGCTCGTAGATTTAAGCCTTTAAGGGCTTAAGAGGTCTTTGTTAAGCTAGGACCAAGGTACTCTTCTTTTTACCTCTTAAATTTCAATATTTAGCTTATTTTATGCTTATCCTACTTTAGCTTATTTAAGTGCTTATTTGCTGTTCATTTATGCTTCTTATTGCTTTTTAGTTAATTTTCTTCAAGAATCTTAAGCTAATTCAGCTTATTTGCCCTTTAAAGTCCCTTTTTGAAACTTAAAGGGGTGTTTGGGACAGTGACCAAAATGGGTAAATTTGGTTCATGCATGGGTTGTAGTCATTTAGTCAGCTTCATTTAGCTTAATTATAGTCTAAAAAGTAGTTTAATCAAGTTTTTATTCATAAAATCTCAAAAACTAAGTTTGAATTAGCTAAGTCTTGAATTTGAGGTTATTTCCTTTTGTAGACTAGCTCATTTTTTATTATTGGCTTAAGTGGTCTTTTGTGCTCATTTACATATTCATTTTAAGAGTCTTTAATGCAGTAAAGTGTGGTAGTATAAGTGTGAATTTGTGTTTGTGTTTAGGTAACATCCTGTCAAAACAGTTTAAGCAGTTTTAGAAGTCATTTTTTAGCTAAAAGTTAGGTAAGCTATATACAATATTAGGTTCTAAAAATGCAAGAATAAGCTAATTAGTATGTATGCTATATCTGTTTTAACTTATTTTTGTTTTTGATTTTCATTAGCTAACTTATTTTCAAGCCCAAAAAGCCACCCAAGGGCTGTTTGGTTGGCAGAAATGAGCTAATAAGCTCATTTGCTCATTTAAGGGTCTAAGCTGAACTAACTGCTTATTTGGTGTTGATATCTGCTTATTAGGATAGATTAGCTTTCCTAAGCTTCTTTTTGTCCTAAAAGTCAGCTTATTAAAGCTTTCTCAGCTTAAGTCCCTTTTGGCAGTACTAACTCAAAAGTTAGTACTGTTGTTTTTAAGTCTATTTTTTTGCTCATTAGTTGTTCAAAATAAGTTTAAATTGCTTTTTCTTAAAGTCTTTTATGTCCTCTTTTCCTTTTTATAGCTTATAAGTGATTAAAAGTCTGTCTTAAGGCTTATTTATAAGCCTAAAGTATCTTAAAGGGTTGTTTGGTTTTGTTTTCCCCTGGTGCAAAACAGCCAATTGGCACCCCTTTTTCTTGGCTTATTTAAGCTGGAAAGCTTAAACTTTCTACATTTTCAGAAAGCTTATAAGCCCTTTAATAAGCCCCCAAAAGCCCAAACCTTAAGACACCTTCTAGGTGGCTTATTTTTAAGCTAAGAGTTGCCTTTTGGCTGTTTTTCAAACAGCCTTAAGCTCAAAAGCTCAATTAGCTTATTTGAGCTTCTGGCTTATTGTTTTTGCTTATTCCTTGTTGCATTAGGTGAATTAAGTTATTTTAAATAGCTTTTTAGGAAATTTAGCTTATTTTGAGCTTTTTAGTGCTTATTTTCAAATCTGCCAAAAAAAAATCCCCTGGTGCAAAAGCTTGTTTTGACAGCTTCTTTAAGCTGTCATTCAGCTTACCATTTTCTTTCTTTTTAGCTTTTTTGGCTAGCTTATAGGGTGTGCTTTAAGCCCTTATAAGCTCAGCCATTGGGTCCCACTTAAAGGCTTAAAAATAAGCCCTAAAAGTGCCCCAAGGGCCTATTTGGCCTGTAGCCAAACCCCCTTTGGCTGAAATTGTTTATTTTAGCTTATTTCTCTTTCATTTTGGCTTATTTATGTTTAGAGTAGCTTATTAGGTTAGTTTAGGTTAAATTTTCCTTAGTTAGCTTTGCTTAGAGCTTATTGCAACTTATTTGAGTGCTTAGCCTAAATTTCTAAGTGATTAAGCTTTTCTAAGCTTATTGCTCTTTCAAATTTGCTTATTTAGGGCCTGCACTTGCTCTTTGTAACTAGTAGAGTTTAAGTTGCTAACTAGTTAGCTTTTTATAGCTTATTTGCATAAGTTATAACTTTTTAAGAATCCAAAAAAAGAAAAAAATAAGCCTTAAGCTTACTTAAGCCATTCTGTCACTTTTAAGCTCATTTTCCATCTTATTTATAAGCTTTTGTAAAAACTCGTAGTTATAAAAATTGCTTATTTATAAGCCCTTTTTAAGTTTGTTAAAAAAGTTTTTCAAAAAAAAATAAAAGGGGAAAGTGGGAAGTCAGGGGTGAGCAAGACTCGAACCCCCTACCTCTACCACTCTCACCCTTTATAAACACAACACACACTACCGCTGCGCCCTTGGGTCTTTTCTGTTAGACCCTTGGGCGCTTTGGTATTTAAGGGTGTTTTGGCCCATTAAGCTTATAAGCTGTTTGAGCTTATTCAACAGCTTATTTGATAAGCTGGTTTCCCCAGCTTATTTTTCTTAGGACCGTCACACTTTCAAGTATTTTTTGTAAATTTTTCAGATTTTTTTATAAACTTTTAGTATTTTTTATAATTTATTTTCTTTACAAACTTTAAAAAATCATAAAAAATAAAATATTAATCAGAAAAATATAAATCTTTTTTCTAAAATTTTCTTTTTTCATATATTTTGTAGGAAAAATATAAAAGTTTCTGTAGGATTAATTTTTCAAAAATTTACTTTTTAAAGAACGGGTTTTGACCCGGTTTTTGTTTTGACTCGTTTTTGGGTCAAACGACCTCCGTTTTTAGTCTAGTTTTTTTTAAACTTCGTTATTTGTCATTTAGAATCTATTTTAGCTTTTAAATTTGTTCTAGGGTTTAATTTACAAAATTTAGGTTTTTGACCCTCGTTTTTCGTGCCCGTTTTAGGATTTAAGTTATTTAGCTTTCGTTTTTAGGTTTTATTTAATCGTTTTTGTATATTTAATTGGTAGAAATAGAAAACCCATCATAACCTTGTCATATTCAAACATCAATCATCAATCCGTCATTCGATTTTCCATTCAAGCCTCGTTGGGACAAAACGACCCGGGAACTCATACTTCCGGTTACATATATATTTTATTTAGTGAATTTTGACTTCTTGCCTTGGTCAAAGGCAATTGGTTGAGTGTTTGCTTTTATATTATATATATATATATATATTATTGACGAATCAGCGACTTAAATCAATTCAATACACAATAACCACGCAAGAAGATAATCAGAAGATAAAATAGCGGTCAAGCCAAATGATAGAAAACTATATTAGCCATATTAAATCCGATTAAATGCTGGTTTGTTTGTTTAGTGCAATGAGTGCTTATCTCGAGGCGACATATCATTCTTAAGACTTAGGCGGTACTTCTTCCTAAGACCTAGACACGTTGAATCCTGTCACAATTAACGCATCCGCTTAAAGCATCTTTATTAGTATAAGTATAATCTATTCTAGGATAAAGCAATGGTGATCTTGTTAAAACCCTACGCCCATCGACATTTTTATATACGGTAATTCCACTGTCCAAAGTCTTTTACCAATTGATATGAAAGTACTCGTTTGATCTAGGGTCACTGCCAGGGCCAACTAAGCTCCTATTATAAAGGCGAGTTAGGACATAAATGGTGATCCTATTGGTCTAGATATATAAGATGCGATATGGAGAGCCATCTTAGTATCTAGATCACTTGGTCATTCTTACTAGACCCAGTTGAATGATGGGTCGCATATTCAAGCACATAAACAAGTATGAAATGATAAACATAATTAAACAATCAACGATAAATTAAGCAATCGGGATTAAACAAACCAAACATTAAATCTTCATTAAAATGGCTAATACCTAAGGGTATTAGCCTATAACCATTGTAATAATACAAGTATAATCAAACAACCAAGGTAAACTAACCGAGTTAACGAATGATACCAAAAATCAAATGATTACAAGAATATAGGAATTACACGGTGTCTTCTATGGAATTAGTATCGATGCTTGAACTTGGCTGCTCTTCGTCTCTTTAGAAAATCGACTTTTATGTTTATGGTATAGAGAATATGATTAAGCATACTAAAAACTTATTTTTGAGTCTTCTATTTACAGTCTCTAAAAATGAGCTGATACGCCGTATTGAGTGAGGTTAATACGGCGTATTAGGGTGAATTCCTTGGAGTGTGCGATACGTTCACAATCAATCAGCAATAACTGTCGTCAATCACATTTACTACAGGATCTTTGATTGTTGACCAGTTGGATACGGCGTATGTAATCAGTAGGATACGCCGTATTGGATCTTGAACATATGCGTTTTCTTGTGAAGTCCAGGCGTTGATACGCCGTATCTTCTTTTTTAGATACGGCGTATGTAGTCAGAAATAAGCAATCCTCAAATATCATCATTTAAGCTCCAAAATGTGCTCCTTTTTAGCTTGTCTTTACAATGTACTCCATAATTACAGCTGTATGAACCAAGAATTACTTCACTTCACCATGATGTTAATCAAGAAATAAGATAAGAGAAAAAGAAAAGTAGAGAGAAGTATAGAGAGAGAAAGTAAGAAATAAGAAAGAGTGGTGGTTGATTTCTAGCAAAAGTGTGTGTAACAAATGAGAACCAACACCCTCTCCACACTTGGAGAGGGGTATTTATAGCTAAGTTATGGTCGGCCTTTGCAAGGCTTAATGGGCCATGACTTGTGTTGTCTTAGGCCAGGCTCAGGATTACTTTTGGGTTTTAGCCCGATACTTGTGCAATATTAGATTACCTATAACGAGCTTGTTACCCTTTCTAGCCTATTACAACATAAATATAATAAAGATCGAGAATCATAGTTTGACTCAATATTTTGAGGCTAACAATCTCCCCCTAAGCTTGGTTTCTGAGAGATTCCAAGCTTTCATGTTAGACTTGTTATTTTGAGTCTAACAATCTTCCTTTATGCGAGGTCTTTGAGATTGACTTGTCGTTGAGTACTCGAGTCTTGTTCTTGGACTTTACTTTGTTGTAGGCTTGTTCCTTCATGTTGTGTGACCTTTGATCTTGAGCCTTTATCATTGTATTTTGACTTCGTCTTTGATTCCGAGATCTTTAAATCTTTTCCTTGTTTGTCTTTATCGTCTTTGCCATCTTGTGATCTTGTGTCTTGACCGACATGCTCATACTTTGCATCTTTTTGAAATCTCTCTAATAATCTCCCCCGAAGCTTGGTTTCTAAGGAGGGATATTAAATATTAGAGTTTGCAGAAGTCTTTGTCTTTAATTCTTGAGCTTTCTTGATTCTTGAATCTTGATGCTTATAGTATGTCTTTGTAGTTTGAGCATGAGCATGTGGTAATGAATCAAACTCTGCTGGAATGAGGCTGCAACACCATCGTTTGTACCTGCATTTGAATGTTAGTGATAAACAGCATATATGGACGAATATGGCTTTGTCATTCGTCGAGATTCGGTTGCATTAACCTCCGATTCTGTGAGGACTGTTTCACAGTATAAATACTGTACCTGTGATCAGGTAGGTTCAATTTGGAAGAACCTCATTGACAGGGTTTCCAGCTCAAAGTGTTAGATCCTCTAACGCATATGAATTAGATTCACTGTACTTGCTTGTTCTCAATACTGGAACGTCTCAAAGCAGACAACACGATATGAGTGAATCAGATAGTTACTATATTTCTGATTGAGTCATCAATTCATTTACTGGACCGAATCGATATCTAGTTGACACGAGCTTGACTCATATAGAATCTCGCAAGTCACCTACCGTAAAGCTGTTTGAGGTTGACTCTGAAAGGATTTCCATTCGTCACTGTGAATACTAAATAGCATCACTCTGAATTTTCTGGCAAAATCACAAGGATAATGTGTAGGACTCTTGTTAACAGCTTGTGAACTTATTGGTGTTCAACAAGTGTTTGTCATGGAATGTGTCATAATAAGATTTATTTATTGATCTCTTGGCTCTGGACTCGATTAGTGCATTTTGGATTTAGTACTCGGAGGCTGGAGCAGACTGCCACCTATTCAATATCAACTAACTCGGAGTGAGAAAGTCAATAGAAGTCGTGTGTATCTCAATGACAAATGAGACAAGTATCTGTTGAGAGAAACTTGAATGGATGGAAAGGGTTGTGCAGTGCATCACTGGGTCTATGGTGTCTTGTCTTCAATACCAAAATTTATCTTTGTGAATCTGATAGATTATGTATTGACCCGGTTTATGCCTAAAGTATGTGGAGGGCTTCTTTGTTTTCACCCTTTATCCATACATTTCTTTTTAATTCTTCAACCCCTTCAATGCTTACCAAGACGTCATTACTAACACCTTGTTGTGATTGTTCCAGTATTAGCTTAATCTTAGTCGACATTATTCCCTTATTCTCATTCATCTCCAATCATACTTAAGGACTGCTATTTCTAACTATGGATTGTCCTTGGGTAGATCCCTCCAGTTCTGGTTGGATCATAGGACTAATACCTAATCTAACCACTTTATGACTTCAGAATTGTCATGAATAAAAATGTTGTTGGGTATAAGATTGTAACCATAAAACCTTTTCCAAAGATTATAAAGCACTTTGAGTCATTTAGATCACTTATTATTTTCAAGATCACATTTTAATTACATTTATCCCCTTGTTTTAAATACGAATTCATTTAGTCTTTGAAATACCAAGTGATTAAAATTTGTCATGAAAATCCCATGGGGAGAAAATATTATCCAGCATGAATTATGTGGAACTGTTCTTCTTGCTCCCCCTTAATTTAACATATGTTTGACACCAAAAAAATGATACCAAGTTGTAAAATAAATATAAAATTGAGGGTGAGACAGTGTTGAGCACACAATTTTAAAAGATTAAGAATTGTCATGGAAGAATTCTTGAAAATCTATGCTCAGACAATGGATCATCTTATAACATACAATCTATTGAGTAGTCATTATATTACAAAGTTATTATTAATAGACTTTTTATAATATTTTGAATACATAAAAATTGTCATGTGATGATGTATCCAAAAACATTAAAACTTTGTTTTTCGAAAAACTCCCCCTCAAAAATAGAACCAATTGTAAGATTATTGTCTTTTAAAGCTTTGTGAGGGAAGGCGTGTTGAACACATAATTTTTAAAGATTTTGAATTGTCATTGAGAAATTCTTGAAAAATACGCTTTGAAAAACATATGTTAGAAGACTTCTCTTCTAACTCTAAGGGTAAGTGAACTTATGTTTACACTGTCCTTTTCTTGAGCATAAAACTTTGAATGTCTTGTATAACATGCTAAAGGCTGAGAAATTTGATTTTCTTGCTATTAGGATAAGTTATCTCTATAGATAAACTTTCCTTTATTTGAAGTCCGGGTTATGTAGTGATATGCACATAAGCCATCAAGAAAAAATAGAAATGACATGTTTTGAAAGCATTTTAACTCTTGCTCGAACTTTATTTAAACACCCGTGTCAATATTAATTGATATTTCTAGGTACGTAAATGTTATCGATTCCAAGGGACATGTTGAGACGATTCTTTTTGGAAATTTTTGATTTTTTTGATTTTGTATTTTCTTTTTGAAATTTTATATTTTTGTATTTGGTTTTATATTTTTGTATTTTGCTTTTCTCAAGAATATTTACAAGTCGATGTTTGAAGAAAGCAGATTCATTTGCCAGAACCTCCAGTTCTGCTGGAGTTAAACATCTCATACCAATTCGTCTGACAAGATACTGAAACATATCTTCGGGTAAGGCTTTAGTAAACATGTCAGCTAATTGGTATTCAGTTATAACAAAATATAATTCTGTTATACCATCTTTAACCTATTCCTTGATAAGATAATATCGAGTATGGATGTGCTTGGCAGGGGAGTGCTGCACGGGGTTGCATGAGATTGCTATGGCTGATTGAGAATCGTAATACAATGGTATTTTGTTGTAGTTGAAGCAATAATCCTTAAGATGTGTCCTCATCCACATTACTTGAGCATAACTTGCAGAAAACAACACATACTCTGCCTTTGCTGATGACATTGCAGTGCAGTCTTGCTTCTTTAACATCCAGCTGAATAACTTATCACCTAGGAATTGTGTTCCTCCAGACATGCTTTTGCGAGTATCAAGAAATCCGACATGGTTGGCATCTGAAAAAGCTGTTAGTTCAAAGCCAGAATCCTTCAGATACCAGAGTCCTATGTTAATGGTTCCCTTTACGTATCGAAAGATCCTTTTAACCTCTTTAAGATGTTTTTCAGTCGGTCTTGCTTGATAACGTGCACAATAACATACTGCTTGCACTATGTCTGGTCTGCTAGATTTCAGATACATGAGTGACTCGATCATACTAAGGTATTTTGTTTGGTCTATGAGTTTTCCACTCAAGTCTACATCCAGTTTATGTTTAGTAGCCATTGGTGTACCAACGCTATCACATTTATCCATACCATCTTTTTTAAGTATTTCTAAAGCATACTTGGCATGGTTGATAAAGATACCTCATGGGGATTGGTGGATATGAAGTCCTAGAAAGAATTTCATTTCTCCCATTAAGGACATCTCAAATCTACGGTGCATTAATTTTTTAAATCTTTTAGAAACTTTTAGGTTTGTAGATCCAAAAATAATTTCATGGACATAAATTTACACAAGTAGAATGTCCTACTCGTATCTTATCGTAAATAGAGTAGGGTCAATGGTACCTTTAAAAAAACCTTTGGATATCAGGAAATTTGAGAGTTCATCATACCAGGCTCTCGGAGCTTGCTTCAATTCATATAGAGCTTTCCTTAGACGGTAAACTTTTTTTAGATGATCAGGATCAACGAACCCATCTGGTTGTGCAACATAAACCTCCTCCTTTAGTGGACCATTAAGAAAAGTCATTTTAACGTCCATCTGATAGATTGAAAAAGATTTGTTTGCAGCATAGGCGGTGAAAATCCGAACAACTTCCAAGCGAGCAACTGGAGCAAATGATTTCTCGAAATCAATACCCTCTTCCTGAGCATAACCTTTAGCTACAAGTCATGGCTTATTGTGAATTACAGTTTGATCTTCATCCTTTTTGTTCTTCCATAACCACTTTAGCTTGATTATCGTCTTGCCAAAGGGTTTGTCGACGAGTTCTCAGACTTGTAGTCTGTCAAATTGATGAAGCTCTTCCTGCATTGCCTCTATCCATACTGAATCAGCCATTGCCTCCTTAATGTTTTTCGGTTAGGCAGTACTCACGGTGAACACGAACTTACACATTTTAGGATTTGTTGCAAGTTGTCGTCTTGTTTGCACTGGCTTGGATGGATTTCCTAGAACTTGTTCTAACGGGTGATCTTTGGTCCATCGGTGTTCAGATTGACGACGTTGGTAGAATGTATGCATATTTGAATTATCAACATTGCGTGAGGAAGACTCAACAAGTTCTTGTACCGGTGTACAGAATAGGTTGACAAATTCATATGGTTCAAAATGTGCATCTTCTGCTTGATTATCATTGTTTTCCTCAGCATGAACAGATGTAGTTGGAGTTATTGGTTCTGTTGTAGTTAGAATATTCGTTATAGGTGGTGTGTCTTGTTATTTAGAATTGTCGGTGGGAGAAGAAGACTTGTTGACACTTGAAGTACCTGCAGTGAAAAATTCATCGTACAAAGGACCGAATATAAGATCCAACTCTTGTTATGACGGAGCTGTTGTATCTGCTGAAGGATAAACATTGTGTAGTTGGGGCGCGGGGCTAGAGTTGTCATAATCTGACGCCTTTTGTCGTTAGCGAACGAGGCCTGAAGTGTTATTATCAACAGATGTGTCGGACATCTCTTTGATTTCATCAAACTTAATATGTATGGATTCAACTATCAATCGTGTTATCTTGTTGTAAACTCTATATCCCTTAGACCGTGTGGAGTATCCCACTAGAATGCACGGATCCCCTTTTTCTTTCATCTTGTCAGGATTTTCACCATCTCTGGTTAAGTAATAGGTGCAACCAAAGATGTGAAGGTGTTGAATGGAAGGTTTCCTGTCATTAATGATGTGATATGCAGTCTTCTCATGTGTTGGGATGATGATAAATCTGTTTTGAGTATAGCATGCGGTTGCAATAGCTTTAGCCCAAAAGAATAAAGGAAGTTTAGAAGCCGAAAGCATTGTACGAGCAGCCTCAACAAGATTACAGTTTCATCTTTTGACAACGCCGTTCTGTTCAGGTGTTATGGAAATTTGATGCTCAATTCCTTCTTCTTTGAAATATGCAGTGAGTGTCTTGTTTAAGAGTTCTGTGCCTCTATCAGTGCGAACAATAATCACCTGGGCATGAAGATTGCGTTGAATCATCTTAAGAAAATCTTTTAGAACTTATGGTTTTTCATCCTTGGTTCTTAGAAAGAAAGTCCAAGTATATCTGGAGTAGTCGTCAACAATTACCAAAATATATTTCTTCCCATTTATGCTTTCAACCCACATAGGACCACATAAGTTCATATGAAGCAAATTTAGCCAACCTTTTGAACTTGGAACAACCTTTGTCTTAAATGAGCTCCTTTTTGCTTTACTAAGTTCACAAGAAGAACATAGTTGATCCTTGACATATTTAAACTTAGGTAATCCAATCACGATATCCTTCTTTGAAAAAAGTTAATGTAGTCGAAGTTAAGATGAGAAAGTCTTCGATGCCATAACCATGCTTGAGTTGGTGAAGCTTTAGCCATGAAACCGACTGGAGTTGGTGAATTCATTTCTTGAATAGAAATTGTATAAAGATCAGATCCATAATTACCAGTGAGTAAGTCATTTCCCTAAAGATCTCTAACAAAACAAGTAGATTTTCAGAAAGCAACCTCCAAATCCGCATCACAAAATTGACCAACCAAGAAGAGATTGTGATTGAGGCCTTCAACGTAATAAACTCTGTCGATCGTAATATTTCCTTGAACCAAATATCCGTATCCAAGAATTAGAGCGAATTGATCATTGCCAAAACGAACGGTACCCATATATTTTTCAACAAAATTGCACAGCAGCTTTATATTGCCCGTCATATGCTTTGTGCATCCAGAACCAACAATGAATAGGATGAGTTGAACAATATGCAAGAGAATTAGAGGACGATGGAACATTTGACAAGTTGGATCCTAAAGTATTTGTAAGTTTAAAGACATTAGTTATTCTAGATACATTATTGTCATTCATAATTTTAGGCACCCATTTCATTTTTGTCTTAGGAACCCATTTATATCATGATGCGCATTGTTGTGCTATCTACCATTTTCATGCCTTACTAGTGTTCTCATAAAGAATCCTATAGTAACTCTTGGATTTTTGAATAGTGGATTCTGATGCAACAGTTTTTATAGGGGGTGTTGCAACTGTTTTTATAGGGGGTGTTGCAACAGATTTATTCGCTTGACTTTTGGGTTTTCTAGTACTAATAGGCACTGCTTTAGGCTTCTTAGTTCTAGCGTTCACGTCATGTATAAATTTAGAAACACAAGCATCATGATTAGAATTAAACACACAATTTACACAAGTAGCACAAACAACATTAACATTCGAAGTTCGTGATTTTAAACTGTCATTACACTCAGTTACAAACTTTGTTTTATTAAAATTACTAGAAATCCTATAGTGGTCTTCTACTTCAGTCTTCTTAAACTTCACTTGACTATTGTTTGACTCGACCTTATCTTTCATTTGAGTGCTCCTAAGCGGTGGTCTGCTAACATTAGTTCTGTGAATTAATCTTGTAGAGGTAGATACGTGAGGATGAGTATTCCTAGAAGTCTGAGACAACTGTGGTGCTCTAGTTTGTGTTGTCCAAGTGTCAATTTGATACATACCTGGTTTAATCACATTTGTGTTTCTTACAGCTTGT
This sequence comes from Tanacetum coccineum, assembly GCA_026074375.1. NCBI lineage: Eukaryota > Viridiplantae > Streptophyta > Magnoliopsida > Asterales > Asteraceae > Tanacetum > Tanacetum coccineum. The sequence goes on along the minus strand of BQNB010142221.1, from coordinate 3,785 downwards.
CTTGTTGTTTGAGGTTAAATTTGTATAGTGACTGGTTTTGATAAACTCTCTGACACATTAGTTTTGGGAACTGACTTTGTCTTTGAAAAAAATTTCCTCTCAAGAGAGTCTGAAAAAGGAGTCAGTTTGCCTAAAACTGATGGTTTTGGAATCCTTAGAGCATTTGGTTGTCGAACAACAGATGGTTTATCAAACTTAGTTTCCACAAATTTTCCTTTGCATTTCTCAATGAGTTTCTTTAACTCACTTATGGCAATGTTCTTATCTTGCAGTTGAGCTTTCAAATCTTCTATTCCAAAGTATTGGTCACGTTCTTTTAGACTTACAATTGACGCTTGTTCCTTGCAAACTGTGTCATTTTTAAGCTTTTCTTTACAATTTTGTAAAGCAAGTTCAAGAGAAATTGAATGTTTTTCTAATTTAGCAAAACTTTGTGAGAGCTCATTATAAGTTTCTTTATTGACAGTTTTAGTTTGTTTAGAAAGCTTTTGTGCAAGACATTCACATTCTTTCACTTTATGAAGATATAAGCATTGCAATTCAGTGTGAGCATCTAAATCAGATAAAGACTGCAAATAAAAACACATAACATCATTAGACACATACTCTTGGAGAAGTAGATCGTACATGTTTGAAAATTCTGCTTTATCAGATTCAATTTCGTCAATCTCTTTTTTAAGGGATTCAACGTACTTTAAATCAACATGCATTTCTTGTTTAAGTTCATGAACAAATTTGAAATTATCATTTTGTGTCTTTAGGGCAAGAGGCATCAAACATGTTTTAATTAGGATTTCCATATCATGACCAGTTGGTGCACGAAAATGTTCATGAGAATGTTTTTCCCAAGCTTGATTAACAAGTTTTCTAAAATGATTTATGTTATTCGTCATTACATTATAAGTTTGTCTACTTTTACTAATTGACTTTGAAGTAGGTAAGAAACTGGTATTTTTGAAAATTCTTGGTTTAGATTTAACAAAATATTTTCTCCACATTTTCTTTCTTACTTCATGTGCAGGTGCCAACTGATCATGATATTCCTGTAACGCTGTTTAAAAATTTCATAAAGACTATTTTGCTTTGTGTAATCATAAGGTTTCACTAAGTCTTTATTCAATTTTGATCTACTATCTTTTTCAATAGTCAAGGTCTCTTCCCTATCAGGGACGAATCTGTTTGCAGGATCAGATGTGTCATATGGAATCTCATACAAACATGGTTTTTTAGATTGAGTTTTCTTGAGGTACATTGGATTTACAAAAGTTGGTCTACCATTGAATGTTGAGCCTTTGGGAGCTAACATATAAATGGTTTGAATTGATTGATTCCTTTTATAAACAATTTCATTCAAAAACTTTAATTGCTTTTCCATCGCAATCAATTTATCAAGATCATTTTCTTTCTTTAGTTTCAAATCCGTAATTACCTTGGCTTTCTCTTTGATAAGACTGTCATAACGTGACTTTCTTAAAAAACTTTGTTTGACTAACTCATCGTGTTTCTCTTTAACAGCTAAAATTTCATAGGCTTTAAGTTCTAAACCTTCTTTTATGTCAATTTCTTTTTGAGCTAATAGTCCTAGAGTTTCATTTAATTTACGTTCAAGTTTGTCATAATCAACTGTACGGTCATTGAAGTTCTTGTACGTCTCAAGCTCAGTCTGTTTACTTTGAAGTGCAATTAGGCAACTATCCCGAGTAGTATTAGACTCCTCACGATTGGATTTGCACTCTTTTAATTCTTGAGTCAATGATACGTTTACTTTCTTTAATTGCTTTAAAATCTTTTTGTTCTCTTCGGTATCAAGTGTTAAATTTGCAATTAAATTAGCAAGCGCAACACGCTCATCATCACATTCTTCAACATTTTGTTCAGTCTGAATATCATTATTTCACATATCCAGTAAATCAGGAATGACATTACTATCAACCTTTTCCACTACACATGTGTTACTAATGGATTCAGGTTGCTCAGAATGTTGTCTCGCATTGGCAAACACATTATATTCATCATCGTATTGTACCTTTTCCAATGGCTCAGTATCAATTCTTGAGTCTGTAGTAGAAACCTCCTGAATCTTTGCCATATAGTTGTAATGTGCTTCCAATTCTTGTTCATCGATCTCTTTATTCGTGTCCTCTAGCCAATCAACTTGCTTTGCTTGTAATGGAACACCTTTCTCAGCTTGTTTGCACAGCAACATCTTTTCCTTGTGATAAGTGTAGTCTTTTACCCTTTTTGGTTTCCTGCATTCCTTAGCAAAATGACCAAATTCCTTGCAATTAAAATATTGTATCCCGGTCTGCTGCACTATCTGACTGTCTACAGTCTCCCTAGCCCCAACAACAGTCACTGTCCTTTGATTCCCAAACTTCCTAGTCTGATTATCATTCTTGTACCTTGGGGAAGTATCCACATTCTTGTTCTGGATCACTGTCTTCTTTAGAAGATGACTCAGATAGAGGTGTGATTGGTTTGGCTATCTCTTTGCCTTTGTATATGGTAGATGCATTAGATCTAGTGGAAGATGATTATTTTGATGGTCGTGCATATGATTTGTGAGATTTTGGTGTTTGATAATACGGATCTGGATATTCTTGAGCAGCAGCAACAAGTGCTAATGGGTTTGCATTCTTGGCTATTCTCTCAGCACGGATTTCATTAACTTCCTTTTGATATTGTTTCAGAACGTCAAAGAGTTTATGATATGAGACTGTGTCCAAGTCATGATTTTGCTTGACAATTGCCACAAATCTTGACAATTCTGGTTGAAGTTGTTGAAGAAATTGAACATTGACTTGCATCATATGTAAGACCCCCAAAATGCGATACGCAACGGAATACAACGATTAGGGTGCTACTTCATAATACATGCGCACGAGTCCCAGTTTACGTTCAAAGATACGTTTATAAAACACAATTTCCATTTATTAAAAGACCAGAGTTACATTGGTTCCACTTATTAATACAGAAATTTATTTTCTAAAAGTCACATCACGACTTGGTTTAAAACATTGAATTTAGTTTATGACATTAATTCACCGAGGCACCGTCCTTGACATTCGCGTTCCGTTCCATCCAAGCCATCAACAGCAAATAACCTGAGATACATGCTTAAAAACGTCAACAAAACGTTGAGTGAATTCATAGAGTTTATAATCGACACATAGAACGCATAATTTAGGTTCCACAAAACATCAATAACGTTGCTTTGTGAGTAAGCAAGTTATAACTTTTATGATTTCCAACTAAAGAGCCCATGTACCGAAACTTAACACATTCATCCCGTAGGACGATATCATGTCCGAGAAGTATGCCACTTCCCCTAATATTAATAACAAAATGTCCGTTACGGGGTGCTCACCACTGATTCAAACCCCGGACAGGGTTGTCAAACCCAATAGATCTATTTAATGCATTAGCGTTCACCAACACAAAGTAGGCAATTAACGGATACACAGAAAAAGGCATATACTCAGTAGTGAAGGAATCATATTCAAGTATCAAAAACAGTTTGCGTTCAATTTCACAAAACAAGCAATATATCCTCCTCGCGAAGTTAAAAACATTGAAAACTTTAAAAGCGAGGCTATGAACTCACCTCGATCAATAGCCGGTGATCAAATAATGAAATCTAGTACGAAGAATCCACGAACACGATCACGACCTATAATTAGAGCCGCTCGATTATTATATCGAAAAGTATAATCAACGATGCGTTCATCGTATCAACAAAATCATATATATAGTATATATATATATATATATATATATATATTATA
>BQNB010142220.1:0-17163 GCA_026074375.1 Tanacetum coccineum | reverse complement strand
TGCAACTGTGTATCTTCTGCTTGATTATTGTTGTTTTCCTCAGTATTAACATTTATAGTTAGAGTTGTTGGTCCTGTTGAAGATAGATTATTCGTTGTAGGTGGTGTGTCTTGTTGTTTAGAATTGTCGGTGGAAAAAGAAGAATTGTTGACACTTGAAGTACCTACAGTAAAAAATTCATCGTATAAAGGACCAAATAGAAGATCCAACTCTTGGTGTGACGGAACTGTTGTATCTGCTGAAGGAGAAACATTTTAGAACCAGCTTTGAACTGGACGGTTCAGTGTTGTGTTTGTGTTTACAACTTATTTTAAGCTTATTTATAGCTTATTTCGTGGGCTTACTGTTCATATCATTTCATTTGGGCTTATATTTTCACACTAACATTCTGATATCACATATCAATATTTTGGTTTTGCGTGCATAAGTCACGACAACATATTTTGTGTTTCCTTAACTCAAACAAGTGGATAACAAATTTTTTGTTGTTGTTTCTTTCTTTGTCTCAAACTGTTTATGTTCAAATCATCATATCTTCGAGCTTATTTTAAGTCTTTTGATTCTAAGCTTATTTGTAATAGTTTTTCGAGGCTTATCATGGTAAAACAGCTTATAGTTTTTTTAGTAGCTTATTCAAGCTTTTGACATATTTCTTCTTGTGGTCCACATTTTTTGAAGATAAGAACAAGGGTGTGTTTATTGGTTTCTGTTACAAGACAACAAGAACAAGGACGATAAGGTGTTGATGTTTCTGCAAGAAGACAACGGAAAGGACGATTGTACAACCTTGTCAACATCAAGAACCGGATTCGCAGTTCTTAGTTGTGACCGGATTCGCATTTCTTTGTCAACCGGACTCACAGTCTTCTTCATTAACCGGACTCGCAGGGTCTTAGTTGTGACCGGATTCGCATTTCTTTGTCGACCAGACTCGCAGTTTTGTTCATCAACCAAACTCATAGTCTTCTTCATTAACCAGACTCGTAGTTTCCCCAAACAACCATCTTGACCCAACCGAGTCAACTCAAAGAGTCTGTTCATAAAAAGATCAATGAAAAGAAAAGATAAAGCAAAGAATATAAAGTTTATAACAGACTCGATCTATAACAAAACATCACAGCCTCATCACAAATCATCAACAACAAATCGATCATCTAATCCTATAATCCCTTTGTCACAACAATCCATCAAATCCAACAGACCCAAACAACTCACATCATCTCTATCTCACAAATACTTGAAACGTAATAAATAAATTGATCTCCGAATTTTTTTCGTGATGCATAGCAAAATTGATGACCTTAAAGATCTATCACATGAAACAAAATCATCATCGATCTATGTTGGGTAAACCCACTTTACTATTCAAAAATAAACAAGACTAATAACAATTATGTTATAATCTTTTTATTTCTTTCATTAAATGACACTCTAAATCGAACACAAACACCTACCCGAGACCTATTAAAATATCTTGAAGCCTCTTTAGATCTTGTAGCCGACTTGATGAATGAAAAAAGGGGTGTTTTATGTTTGTATTTCATTTGATAACACAAAATATAGGGATCTCACAGTTCTTATGTGTTAATCAAGATAGAAAGGAGATGTGTTTTTTTTAGGGAGTAATAAGGATGATTGTTGATGCGTTTTGGATGAATAGTGAAGACAGACGGAATGTGTGACTGCGTAAATAAGTGATTAGGGTTTGTGTGAGTAAAATTAGGGAAGAATTTATTTATATTACCCAATGGATTAGTTACACTTTTGTAATGGACTAGGTCTAGTAATTAGGCCTTTTGATAATCAAGTGAAATGCAAGGAAGAAATGGGCCAGCCGAGTTCTCTACAAAAAATAGGCCATGAATTTTATGAACTATGGGCTGCATATTCGGTTTATGATATAGGCTTGGATCAAAAATTATTAAATGGGATGGATTATTGAATGGGCAAAGCTTTGTTCCATTGATTGGGCTGACTTGATTGTGATGGGCTGTTAAGTATGGACTAATATGGATTAAGCCGGGTATAAAACACAATCATGACAAGTTTAACTAGACAATGTTTGTTTGTTAAAGACAATTCAAAACAAAATTTGTCATAGTTCAATAACATTCGAACAACAACACAACAAATACGATACATAACACTAAAAACGATCCGATATAAGATTCACTAAAACGACAAACGGCTAAAGATTCGGATTACGATGACAGGTGATCACAAAGTTGATTTGGTATCCCTTATTTGAGATTGAAGTTGGGTTTCACGAAGGCGTCTATTTATTTCATCATCGAGACTTCCTTCTACTTTATACCCCTTTTCTTCAAACCCAATTTATCGATTGATGACTTGCTTGAACGTATACAACTTATGATTAAGACTTGGTTTATCTAGTTATTTCATGATGTAAGAAGTTACATTGTAGTGCTCACGGGTTATAGCTATCACTTAAAGGAGTTACATTATAGTACTCAGTGTCACACGCAGATGTCGATGTGGATAATTTCAAGAGGTGTTGTACTTCTTATACTTTTTTAGTTGAGTATAGAGTACTTATAGATTTAATCTTGCATCGTTCTTCAATCATCAACAGTGCAAGATTAAGTAACAAATTTAGGGGATCTTACTTCATTTTCAAGTTTGGTATATCAGGTTTACTTCACCAAGTAATCACAATAATAGCCGACATAATACGAGGTTGGTAAGTTAAGCCAGAAAGTTTAAAGGTTGAGATGTAATCAGCAATTCTCACGGGATATTATTGTGCTATTCCAAGACAATGGTACTTCACAGTCTAAGTAAAATTCTCAAAGTTCTTCAACGACATTCATATACAAGACCTTGATTATACCAAGTTTTCTTGATTCTTGTTTCATCTCCTACTACAGTTTCTGAAGTCAAGAGGGTAATGATTCATTTTGATCTCAAGATTTGTGCTTCAGACAAGAACTTCTCGAGTATATAGACGTACACGACAATGATGCTTCTGAGAGTTCGCAACCATCTTAGGGGGAATTGTGTACATCCGGGACTTAGTTGACTTTGATGTTACCAGGTCAAGTTTCAGGGGGAAGTAGTGTATATTACTTTACTTAATATGGTTTATGAAGTATTCTTCATACGTGAGGAGAATTGTTATTGATTTCTTGCATGTACCCCCGAACGGATATTCACCAAGACCCAATGACAAGTAGCAATAGTATTTAATGTGGTTTTTCTTCTACAAAATTCCGTTGTGCACGTCAGTGACATATAGAAGATGGTTGAAGCTACATCAAAGATTCAAAATCTGCTCAAGATAGGGATGTTGGTTTGGGGGGAAGCTGATTCAGAAAATTTGCCAAAAAGAAGTCTAAGAAGAAAGCTTTTCAAGACATGCTGCATGAATTGGGGGGAAGTTAATCCAACTCATGCATACTACAATGGTTCCTGTACAATTAAAGACACTGAAGATCCAAGCTGGAGTACAAGTTTCAAGACCAGGAGAACTCAGAAGACATCTTCAGCTTTGGAAGCGCTTTGAAAGACTTTATTTATGTTGTATTTGTACTTGATAAGAACATTGTAAGTAATTCCGTATGTCCACATATTAGGGAAAGATTGTTAACCTTAAAATATGTTGACTTATACGGAATTACACTAGTTATCATTAGGCAAGACCCGTAGGGACTAGAACTGTTAAGTTAGAATAGTTTCCTTTGTCTTGACCTATATATACCCCCTCCATACTTTCATGAAGGGGTGATGATTCATATTGTTTCATAAGTGTGTGTTGTTTCTCTCTCTAGAAAACACACACATCTTACCTTTCTCTCTTTAAATAATAAAATGGCTACTTATTTGTTTAATTTTCCCCGACCTCCGGATCGAGTTTAGCTAGTGTTTCTTATTACTAACAGGTGGGCCCTGGCCCTTCTAAAATAATTTGCATCTATTGTAATTTGTTCTTAGAGCTAGTGCAAAATGTAATTATTTGATTATTTGGCCCCCTAAAATAAGTTAATAACACTTTAGCCCCTCTAAAGAAATGGTTCAAGCTTCATCCATGGATGTAATGTTAGCAATCTTGAAAGGAAGATGTGGATACCTAAACATAAAGATATGTCCACATAGAAAATTCCTAAGTCTCAAATGTTCATTTGTAATGTTAATTGTCGATCAGCCAATTCGTGTATAGATCATCAGTTGGTAAACCATAAAGCGAAAAAACCTACATTTTATGGTCTAGCATTTGATGCTCTAAATACGAATATGTTGACCAAAAACTAATATTACTAATCAGACATTTAAGAATCGAGTGTTTTTAAATAAAACCTAACGCAGGCGACTGCATAGGTTTGAAGAGGTCAAGAATATGAAAACACTTAGGAAGCATTGGAGTTATCAATAAAATCTTAAGCTTCGTTGCGTATAGCTATAAGATTATATCGAGAACCCTCAATGCTTCTTGGGAATTTTCAGCCTCCTGACCTCTTAAAGTTTGTGCAATCGTGTGCATTGAGTTTTTTCCAGCAATGCATGCTTAGATGCACGAAGTCTATTTGTATTGTAGTTATATGTAAAGAAGGTCTATTTCCATATGTATTTACGCGTGAGCGGTTATTTAAATTAGATTGCAATGTAACACATCTTTTATGTAAATGCGTGAAAAATGGTAAATGTGGTTGTTAAACAGTCATCGGCAATTAAAAGTTTTCAAATTAATTTAGACTGCGTCATTTTGATTGCGTCTTGCTGTTTAGATTATTTGAAACTCTTTTCAACACGTATAACTTCGCTTATGGCTAACTTGTTTGTTGTTTTTAGTTACAAAAAATTTATTGTCGGTGACGAATTGCATACTATATTCACAACAAATACGTGCACTTTAAAATGTTCCGCCGCAACGCGCAACAGCCTATACCTTCGTTTAATACATATTAAATCAAGCGTATAAATTATCTCAATTAAATCTGATTTTGGTTTAACTAGACGAGTACCCGCGCATAGCGACGGAAATTCCTAGCGGCAGATAATTAACGATATACGATATTGTGGTAAGTGTTTTGTGTAACATTTAAAATAGAACATGAAAAGATCAAAATATAATTGCAAACAGATGTAACATGTGATAATTCAACTTAAGAAAAAATAACATTTATACTGGAAGCCAATTAACGATATGCGATATTATGGTAAGTGTTTCGTGTAAAGTTCAAATTAGAACGTGAAAATATCAAAATGTAATTGCAAACGGTTGTAACATGCGATATTCAACTCAAGTTTTTCAACATTTCCTAAAATACTATATTCAACAACGTTGAGATTTCAAGAAATTGCTAAAATACTTTTGTCAACAATGTTGAAATTTAAAGAAATAGGACTAAATGCTTTATATGTAGTATAGATAAGTGTAATTACGTAACAAATTATATATTTAAACTCTTTACACAAAAAAAGTTAAAATAATACTCCATCCGTCCCATATTAAATGTCCAGTTTGACTTTTTGAAGTTTTTTTTCATCAACTTTGACCGTAAATATTTTTGTTTGTATCATATAATACTTACTAAAAATTATACCAATGAAAAACACATTCAAAACTCTAACCATTCATATGTTTTGCATCAAGTATCATATAACATAAGAATAAATAATTAAGGTCAAAGTTGAAAAAAAAGACTTAAAAAAGTCAAGCTGGACACTTAATATGGGACGGAGCTATTACTATCTAAAGTTACCACCAACCCATCTACACAACTAATTAACAAAAATATAAACGTCGCCTTAAAAAATTACATAACATGTCATTTTAAACATTTACTACAAACTTCAGATTTTGACGAGCAAAAGCAAATTCCAGCCACCAAAATAGCAATTTCAGGCCGCAGTTGTAAATTTAAAAGCACAATAAAAAAACTCATATTAAAAGGATAAAAATCACTAGAAAACATGAAAGAAAAAGTGTTAATAAAACGCTGACGAAATATATAAAAAACATATGAGTGGTTACATGACTAAATTAGTCTTCATGATTGTAAAAATTAGTGGTTATATGACCAAATTCAATGTGGTCATTTAATGTATTCAAACTCACTTGAATGTGTCAAAGTTGTTGCAAACATTTAGTGTAGACTTTGAAGGTTGTCAACATTTCCTAAATTATGTAGCCATATGCGTGTAGACTTTGAAGGTTGTCTAACGTTGCCTAAATTACATTAGGCAGACTTTCAGACTTTCAAGAATGGATGTCAACATTTCTTAAAATGTATTTCTACTTTTAAGATTTCAGAGTTTCAAGAATTCAAGAATGGGTGATACACCCTTTATAATGTTGTAGAGATAAACAAAAAGCCTAAAAACTTAAAAAAGAACTTACAACAGTAGATATGGTGGCAGCAGTTTCTGACAGAAACCTCGTTTCCGGCGGCGATTCCTGGAGGCGACCTCGTTTTTGGCGGCGAAAATTTGTGGCGGCAGACGGTGGCTGAAATAAAATATGACAAAGATAATGATTAAATTTGTATGAAAACATGGTAGAAGTGGTTTACGATGATACGCATAACATGGTATCTAAAACTGATAATCAAAACAAAAAAAAAGTGTGAATGTGATGAAGCTCAATATTGAGAAGAATAAGTGTTTATGTTTATGTGTGTTTTTCCATGCAATTGTGATCCTTATTTATAGGGGATTTACCCAAATTATAGTCAATGGAAATTATGAGAGATTAATGTGCTCATTAATCTCTTCCATAATTAGCCTCCTAAAAATTAGTGATTACATGACCGAATTAAATATGCCCATTAATCTCTTCCATAATTAGCCCATTAATCACTTGGTGACTTGTACATTTATTTTCCAAAGCTTATACATTTTAAAGTTTTTCACTTTTTGTCTACACTCTTTATAATGTAGCATAGATATAGATAGTATAAAAAACGAACCTCGAAATCAGCATCAACATTTTTTTCATTTTCGAGTATTATTGCTTATGCTTTTTTGCTGCGATATAGTTATGATCATGCTTGAATGAGTTGTTTATATAGGCATGAGGCTATTAAAAATTAGCATTTCAAATTAACAATTAGCATTCAAATTATCCGAAATTATCATTCTGCTTCTATACGATTTTAATGTGATACATTGTCTAGCATTCAAATTAACAATTAGCATTCAAATTATCCTAAATTAGCATTCTCCTTCCATACGATTTTAATGTGATACAATGTTTCCGCAAATACAATTTTAATGTTTCCATAGGATTTTAATGTGATATGATTAGCTTTTTAATTAACCCTTTTTATAAATATATATAAATAAATATATAATAAGGATCAAAATCCACAAAATCAATGAAACCAGAAGTAGTATATGATGTTCCCGGGTCGTAGTCCCAACGAGGAGTGAATTGGAAAGTCGAGAGTCGGTTTGATATTTGATGTTTGAATGACAAAGATTTGGATTTGATATTTCTAATTAAAATGCAAAAACAATTAAGGAAAAACTAAAACCGAAAGCTATTAAAGATTTAGACCTAAAACAGGACGGGAATGTAAAAACGCGAGCTTAAAAAACTAAATTATCAAAAACTAAACCCTAAATGATTTTTTTAAGTTTTAATAATCCTAAATTACTAAATTAAAAGAAATTTTAAATAAAATCCTAAAACGTGAATGTTTAAAGTTGAAAAACGAAGAAAACGAGAACGGGGATCGAATCCCGTTCTTTAAAAAGTGAAATTTTGCAAAAATAAACCTACGAAAGCAATTCTATTTTTCCAAGATACTATATGATAAAAGAAAATTTTCAAAAAAAGAATTATATTTTTTTGACTTTTTTATAATTTTTTATGAACTAAAAACAATTTTAAAGAAAATAAAAGATTAAAAATAGTAAACTTAAATGTAAAATTCTAAAAAAATAAGGAAAAGTAGATTGAAGGTTGCTGGATCTATGAAAAATAAAAGCTGGAAAAGAAAGCTTATAAATAAGCTGTAAATAAGCAAAACGAGCTTATTAGATTAAAAGGAAAAAATGACTATAAAGATTTAATTGTGCAAATAAATGTTGGATGAGCTAATGGAGCAAAGTGGTTAGTGTGTGTTTGTGGTGTGTCGTGGGTGCAAAGGGGGAGATCCAGGGTTCGAGCCTGGGCCTCTTCCTTTTTATAAAAACTTTTTTTACTTTTTTAAAAAACTTAAAAAGCACACAAAATTAAGCTATATAAAAAACAACTTTTTTTTGAAAATTGGAAAATAAGCTGGAAAAAGCACAAACAGCTAGCAGTTTACACTTTTTTTCTAAGTCCTAAAGTGCTTAAACTAGTGGGCAATTTAATGTACAAATAAGCAAATGAAATTCAAAGATAAGCAAACACAGATGATATGCTATACCTAATAAGCAAGAGTAATAAAAAATAAGCAAGAAAATGAGCTGAAAAAGTAGGCAGATTACACTAGTTATAGCTAAGGGCTTAAGAGTGCAAAACTGAAAAGCTAAAATGGGGCAAGATAAGCTAATGCATAACCTAAATAAACACTAACAGCTAAATACCCTAACCTAATAAGCTACTAGGCTCAAAAATAAGCTAAGGGAACAAACAAATAAGCAAGAAATGGCAATAAGCACTAGGACTAAAACTGCATGTAAGACAGGTCAAGGGACACACTTTGGGGCTTATTTTTAAGCCCTTAGAGTGGTTTTTGGCTTTCTGGCTTATAGGAGCTTAAAGAGTAGCTTATAGGCTTCCTAAAAAATCAATAAGATTAAAACTTGAAGTAGAAATAAGCACTAAAAAGAAGGGCTGAAAAGGGGCTTTTGCACCAGGGGAGGCTTTTTCAGATTTAAGGTGCTAAAAGCAGGCTTTGCTAATAAGCCACCCAAATAAGCTCTAAACCAAAAATAAAGTTAAAACAGATTGATATTGGCTCAAGGTGAGCTTGTGTGCAACAAAAAATTAGAAGCTAAAAGCTAATTTAACTAACTCAAAAGTTAAAGTGAAAAAGGCTAGAATGACTTTTAAAAAAAGTTGACAGATTCTTGCAAGTAAATGAGTTAACAAAATGGACTCTAATATAATTCATTTAGACACTTAAAGAGACACAAAAATGAGAGTTAAAAGCTGGATAAGCAAGCTTAATGAGATAAGCACTTTGAATCCAATTGTCACCACAGATTCAAAACCTCTCTTTTGACAAAATTTAAGACAAGCTTTTTACTTTTAAAATCTTTTAAAACAGATAAAATCTACCAAGAAAAGCTTGCCAAAGATTTCTAAAAGACCCAAATGGTTTTTTAACCAAAACTGACCCTTTTTGACCCATTTTGGGGTGTTATGCCAAACACCCCTTTAAGTATAGAAATTCAAATTTTAAGCCTATTTAACAAAGATTTAAGTAAAGAAAGCTAAAGACAGATAGCAAGCAACAAGAGTTAAGCACAAATAAGCAAAAGCAACAACAAATAAGCAGTTAAATAAGCCAATAGTAATAAGCAGCTTAAATGGCAAATAAGGCAGTTTTAAGGAAAAAGCATACAACATGGCATATAAGCATGAAACTAAGACAAATAAGCATGAAACACATATAAATAAGAAAAATAAGCAGAAATAAGTACTAAATAAGCATTGCTACAGTAACAATAAGCAAAAAAGTAAAAAAATAGAAAAAGAAAACTTACAAATGGTCCTAGCTTTTGGCAGGAGAATAAGCTTTCAATAGCTTAAAAACACACCCTAATGCTTACCATAAGCTCTAAACCAAGGCCATCCTTAATTCACCTTGCTCCAAGCTTCTTTATGATTTTTTTTGGATTTTTTTTTGATTTTTTGACAGAAATGAAAAATATTTTTTTGGCATTTTTAGTTTTTGGACAGAATTTGAAATAAAACTTTTAAAACAGCTTTGAATGAATCAAAAAGCTTATACCAAATAGTAAAATAGTATGAAAGAACAATGAAGCTTAATCATGATAAAAATGAAGGAATAAACTTTTAAAGTGCATAAATATAAATGACAAGTAAATTACAGACTGAATTTATTTAAATGCAATTAAATTAAAAAGACATATATTAAAAGATGGACAAATTTTTGATATTACAAGTTGTTGCTTTTACAAAAATTCGACTCTTACAAATGAACTACTCTAGTACTATTTATACTAAAACCTAGGGTCTTCACTTGTGCTTGTTTGCTGAGTGAGTCCAGGCTTGTGTTTCTTGTGTGTGTAGAATCCAAAGTCCATCCTAGCCATTAAACTTTCTTGGAGCCCAAGTCGAATTGATCATAACCCTTGATTTCATATAGCCAATGGGCTGTTTAGGGATTGCTAGCTTGTCCTTGTTGGTTTGTGAGGCGGGGGAGAGTTTTAATGAGTTTTTGGCTGGGGGTGAACAGTAAACGAGGCGTGATGGGGACACGGGAGGCGTGAACAGTGGAGATGAGGTTTTGGCGGGTTGTTCTGTTTTGAGTTATAAGGGCAGGGGTGAAGGTTTGGGAAATGGGCAAAAAGAGTCCCTCATGGTGTATAGTGGTTTTGCAAGAAAGGTCCTTGTGGGTTATAACAGTTTGAAACTTTGGCAGAAATGGCCCTCGATAGTTATATGAGTGATTACATACATGGTCCTTGTGGTGTTAATTAAAGTTAGGGGCTAAAGGTTATAAACATAACATCAGTTAGTGTGTGAAATGGGCATAGATTTGGGCTTATAAGTATTCAATAAACATACTAATGGGCTGACCCGGGCCTATTAGATGGGTCCGGGTGGGCCCATTAAGTATTTTCTTTGATATTGCTTCGGTTTTAACTGCTGACCATGTCGGGGTTGACTTTGACTTTGACTTTCTTAGACTTTGGCTTCGATTTGACTTTGTATTTTCCATGCTTTTTCATTCCGTGCTCAGTTTTGTCGTTTTTGGCTTTTTTTTCGTCCTTTTGTCGGATATCCGTTTCCTGCACAATATAGATGAAAACATACAAATACAAGATATTTTTGGGTATCGTTTTTGGTCATTTAAAGTTCGGTTTTGTTGGAAAAGGGTTTCTGTTATTCGTCATTTTTGCAATTTTGTGTAGTTAAGCACTCTAACATACTTTCAGCCTTTCTGATATCGAAGTGCAAGATGTTCATTTGATTTGCCATTGATATTGATCTTGTTTTTCATTAATCCTGATGTAAGTTTGTTCAATTCTTACGGGTTAAGCACCGAAAAAGGTGGGGTATTCTAGGGGCTTGTAATTTGAACATGATTCTGATTATGATTAGCACCCTGGAAAAACTGATTTCTACCCTGATTGTTACTTTGGTTGTTTCCTTGATTCTGGTTTTGATAAGGCTGAACCTGGTTGTTTTGATTTTGATTGCTTCGGTTTTGATTTTGATTCACATTAAACCCTCGTGGTCCGAGATAATTGTCCGAACGATAGTAACAGATTTCGTTATACTTGAGTTTGGTAGGAGTAATTTGGGACGGAGCTATTACTATCTAAAGTTACCACCAACCCATCTACACAACTAATTAACAAAAATATAAACGCCGCCTTAAAAAATTACATAACATGTCATTTTAAACATTTACTACAAACTTCAGATTTTGACGAGCAAAAGCAAATTCCAGCCACCAAAATAGCAATTTCAGGCCGAAGTTGTAAATTTAAAAGCACAATAAAAAAACTCATATTAAAAGGATAAAAATCGCTAGAAAACACGAAAGAAAAAGTGTTAATAAAATGCTGACGAAATATATAAAAAACATATGAGTGGTTACATGACTAAATTAGTCTTTTATAATTAGTCTTCATGATTGTAAAAATTAGTGGTTATATGACCAAATTAAATGTGGTCATTTAATGTATTCAAACTCACTTGAATGTGTCAAAGTTGTTGCAAACATTTAGTGTAGACTTTGAAGGTTGCCAACATTTCCTAAATTATGTAGCCATATGCGTGTAGACTTTGAAGGCTGTCTAACGTTGCCTAAATTACATTAGGCAGACTTTCAGACTTTCAAGAATGGATGTCAACATTTCTTAAAATGTATTTCTACTTTTAACATTTCAGAGTTTCAAGAATTCAAGAATGGGTGATACACCCTTTATAATGTTGTATAGATAAACAAAAAGCCTAAAAACTTAAAAAAGAACTTACAACAGTAGATATGGTGGCAGCAGTTTCTGACAGCAACCTCGTTTCCGGCGGCGATTCCCGGAGGCGACCTCGTTTTTGGCGGCGAAAATTTGTGGCGGCAGACGGTGGCTGAAATAAAATATGACAAAGATAATGATTAAATTTGTATGAAAACATGGTAGAAGTGGTTTACGATGATACGCATAACATGGTGTCTAAAACTGATAATCAAAACAAAAAAAAGTGTGAATGTGATGAAGCTGGATATTGAGAAGAATAAGTGTTTATGTTTATGTGTGTTTTTCCATGCAATTGTGATCCCTATTTATAGGGGATTTACCCAAATTATAGTCAATGGAAATTATGAGAGATTAATGTGCTCATTAATCTCTTCCATAATTAGCCTCCTAAGAATTAGTGATTACATGACCGAATTAAATATGCCCATTAATTTCTTCCATAATTAGCTCATTAATCACTTTGGTGACTTGTACATTTATTTTCCAAAGCTTATACATTTTTAAATTTTTCACTTTTTGTCTACACTCTTTATAATGTAGCATAGATATAGATAGTATAAAAAACGAACATCGAAATCAACATCAACATTTTTTTTATTTTCGAGTACTATTGCTTATGCTTCCTTTGCTGCGATATAGTTATGATCATGCTTGAATGGGTTGTTTATATAGGCATGAGGCTATTAAAAGTTAGCATTTCAAATTAACAATTAGCATTCAAATTATCCGAAATTATCATTCTGCTTCTATGGAATTTTAAAGTGATACATTGTCTAGCATTCAAATTATCCTAAATTAGCATTCTCCTTCCATACCATTTTAATGTGATACAATGTTTCCGCAAATACGATTTTAATGTTTCCATAGGATTTTAATGTGATATGATTAGCTTTTTAATTAACCCTTTTTATAAATATATATAAATAAATATATAATAAACTTATAAATATATAATAAGGATCAAAATCCATAAAATTAATGAAACCGGAAGTAGTATATGATGTTCCCGGGTCGTAGTCCCAACGAGGAGTGAATTGGAAAGTCAAAAGTCGGTTTGATATTTGATGTTTGAATGACAAAGATTTGGATTTGATTTTTCTAATTAAAATGCAAAAACAATTAAGGAAAACCTAAAAACGAAAGCTATTAAAGATTTAAACCTAAAACGAGAATGTTTAAAGTTGAAAAACGAAGAAAACGAGAACGGGGATCGAATCCTGTTCTTTAAAAAGTGAAATTTTTCAAAAATAAACATACGAAAGCAATTATATTTTTCCTAGATACTATATAATAAAAGAAAATTTTCAAAAAAAGAATTATATTTTTTTGACTTTTTTATAATTTTTTATGAATTAAAAACGATTTTAAAGAAAATAAAAGATTAAAAATAGTAAACTTAAATGAAAAATTCTGAAAAAAATAAGGAAAAGTAGATTGAAGGATGCTGGTTCTATGAAAAATAAAAGCTGGAAAAGAAAGCTTATAAATAAGCTGTAAATAAGCAAAACGAGCTTATTTGCTTAAAGGGAAAAAAATGACTATAAAGATTTAATTGTGCAAATAAATGTTGGATGAGCTAATGGAGCAAAGTGGTTAGTGTGTGTTTATGGTGTGTCGTGTGTGCAAAGGGGGAGGTCCAGGGTTTGAGCCTGGGCCTCTCTCTTTTTATAAAAACTTTTTTTTTCTTTTTTTTTTAAAAAACTTGTAAAACATGTAAAAATAATAAACTTTAAAAAAACAACTTTTTAGAAACTTAAAAATAAGCTAGAAAATAATCACAAAGTGATGGCAGTTAACACTTTTATACTAAGGCACAAATATACAAACTTGTTAAAGCACTAAAAGAACTAAATAAGCCAAGGAATTTTAAAATAAGCTAAAACAGGTTAATTACCTAACCTAATAAGCTAACTAAGCATGAAAATAAGCTAGGGAAGTCTGACTAATAAGCACGAAATAGACAACTAAAAAGGCAGTTTACTCTATATCTACTAAGTCCTAAAGGGCACTAAGCTAATTAAGCAATAAAAAAGGGTAAATAAGCTAGGAAATGAAGAAAATAAGCTAAGGCAGCTACCTATCCTAACCTAATAAGCTACTACAAGCAATAAAAAGCAAGGAAATAAGCCAGAAAAGAAGAATAAGCAAAATAAGCTAAGGGTCCTAATCTGCAGGCCAAACAGTCCTAAGGGTACTCTATGGGGCTTATTTTTAAGCACTTAGAGGCACCTAGGAGCTTAAGGCTTATAGGATCTTAAAGAATAGCTTATAGGCTTCCTAGAAATGCAAAAAGGTAAACTAGACTATCTTAAGGAAGCCAAGAAAAAGAGGCTAGAAAAATGGGTGCTAGCACAAGGGAGCTTTGTGGCTTTAAGAGGACAAAAAGCAAGCTCAAGAATAAGCTGCAAAATAAGCTCAAAAAGAAGAGCAAGGTTAAAACAGATTTAGAGTGGCTCAAAGTGAGCTTGCTTACCAAAAATTAGAAACTAAAAACAAAAATAACCATCTGATATTTAGGATTTAAAAATGGGCTTTTTAAACTAAAGACTCTATACTAAAATTTTTGACAGATTGATTAAGACACAAAAGCCAACTTAAAAATAAAATAACCTACTGCATTGACACTAAAAAGAGGACTCAAAACAAGACTCAAAACAGGTTTTAAAGAACTTAATCTAATAAGCCCTTTGAATCAAATCTGTCACCACAGATTCAAAGGGACTTTTTAGAAAAACACTTAAAAACAAATTTTAACTTAAAGAACCTTGAAATTCAGTAGCAATCAACCTAAGAATGCAGGTTAAAGTTCATCAAATGACCCATAGTGTTTTTAACTCATTTTGACCCACTTTTATCCCTTGACCCAAACACCCCTTTACCTTTTGAAAACTAAGTTTTAAACTGAATAAAAAGGATTTGAGTTAAGGGATTTGAAAACAGATAAGTACAAACAAATATTGAGCAAAAATAAGCTAGAAACACACAAGAATAAGCACTATAATAAGCAGTATGAAATAAGCAGTTTTCAAGCAACTTTGGCAGTTTTCAAGTAAAACTTAAACAAAAGGCAAATAAGCTTAAAATAAAGACAGAAAGCATTAAACACATATAAATAAGCAAGAAAAAAAGCATGAATAAGCAGATATTAAGCTAGCTACAGTAAAAATGCAAAAATGTAAAAAGAAGGCTTACAAAGGGTCCTTTGCTTTTGGCAAGTGAATAAGCTTTCAAAAGCTTAAAACCAACCTAAGTGCTTACCATAAGCTCTAAACCAAAGGCCATCCTTAATTTACCTTGCTCCAAGCTTCTTTATGATGATTTTTTTGGTATTTTTTTGGATTTTTAGTTTTTTGACAGAATTTGAAATAAACTTTAAAACAAGCTTTGAATGATTCCAAAGCTTATACAAATAGCTTAAAACAGTATTGAAAGAACAATGAAGCTTAATTGACAAAAACTAAGGAAAACTTGTAAAGTGCATAAAAATAAATGACAAGTAAATTAAAGACAGAAATTTAAATTGCAATTAAATTAAAAAGACATATATTAAAAGATAGACAAATTTTGATATTACAAGTTGTTGCTTTTACAAAAATTCGACTCTTACAAATGAACTACTCTAGTACTATTTATACTAAAACCTAGGGTCTTCACTTGTGCTTGTTTGCTGAGTGAGTCCAGGCTTGTGTTTCTTGTGTGTGTAGAATCCAAAGTCCATCCTAGCCATTAAACTTTCTTGGAGCCCAAGTCGAATTGATCATAACCCTTGGTTTCATATAGCCAATGGGCTGTTTAGGGATTGCTAGCTTGTCCTTGTTGGTTTGTGAGGTGGAGTAGAGTTTTAATGAGTTTTTGGCTGGGGGTGAACAGTAAACGAGGAGGAGGGGACAAGGAGGCGTGAATAGTGGAGATGAGGTTTTGGCGGGTTGTTCTGTTTTGAGTTATAAGGGCAGGGGTGAAGGTTTGGGAAATGGGCAAAAAGAGTCCCTCATGGTGTATAGTGGTTTTGCAAGAAAGGTCCTTGTGGGTTATAACAGTTTGAAACTTTGGCAGAAATTGCCCTCAATAGTTATATAAGTGATTACATACATGGTCCTTGTGGTGTTAATTAAAGTTAGGGGCTAAAGGTTATAAACATAACATCAGTTAGTGTGTGAAATGGGCATGGATTTGGGCTTATAAGTCTTCAATAAATATACTAATGGGCTGACCCGGCCTATTAGATGGGTCCGGGTGGGCCCATTAAGTATTTTCTTTGATATTGCTTCGGTTTTGACTGCTGACCATGTCGGGGTTGACTTTGACTTTGACTTTCTTGGACTTTGGCTTCGATTTGACTTTGTATTTTCCATGCTTTTTCATTCCGTGCTCGGTTTTGTCATTTTTGGCTTTTTTTCGTCCTTTTGTCAGATATCCGTTTCCTGCACAATATAGATGATAACATACAAATACAAGGTATTTTTGGGTACGTTTTGGGTCATTTAAGTCCGGTTTTAGTGGAAAAGGGTATGTGTCATTAAGCACCTAGTATACTTTCAAGCCTTTGATTCGAAGTAGCCAAGTTGTTCATTTGAGTTTGCATTGAATTGATCTTGCTTTCATTAATCCTGATGTAGTTTGTTAATTCTTGCGGTAAAGCAACCGGAGGTTGGGTATTAGGGGCTTGATAATTTTAAACATGATTCTGATTATGATTAGCACCTTAGAAAAATTGATTTCTACCATGATTGTAACTTTGGTTGTTTCCTTAATTCTGGTTTTGATAAGGCTGAACCTGGTTGTTTTGATTTTGATTGCTTCGGTTTTAATTTTGATTCACATTAAACCCTGGTGGTCCGAGATAATTGTTCGAACAATAGCTAAGCAGATTGCGGTTACCTTGAGGTTGGTAGGAATTACCACCTTGATTGTAGGCTCCCACAGCATATACGTTCTGATTTTGGCCAACATTGGCTGGACAATCATTGTAAGAATGAGGACCACCACAAGTCTCGCAACTCGGTGTTACGGTATTAACTTGTTGGTTTGTTTGAAGCA
>BQNB010142219.1:0-11106 GCA_026074375.1 Tanacetum coccineum | reverse complement strand
TTTTGGAAGACTTTCTATTTTTGGAAAGTGAATTTGGAAATGAAAAGTTATTTTTAGAAAGTAGTTTTCAAGCAAAATAGTTTAACAAATTAGCTTAGGTTTTTATAAAACTTAAGGTATAAAGATAATTAATTAATTATCAAAAGAAAAGAAAAAAAATTTAGGCATGAATAGTAAAATCCGAAAATTAGAAAAGAAAAAAAAAGAGTTTGAATTGAAATCAAATTGTAATTAGATTTATCTAGGGATTTCCTTGTGGCCTATAAATACCAAACTAATCCCAAACCCTTCCCCTCATTATTTTGGCCGATCCAAGGAAGAAGAAAAAAAGAAAAGCTAGGGTTTTCTTTGCTAAGGTAAATTTTCTAATCTTGTTCAATTCTAGTTTTAATTTTTCAATTCTAGTAATCCAACATGATGGATTAGGGTTATAAATTAGGAGTTATAAATTAGGGTTCTTAGGTTTCTGGAAGTTTATGATGTATAGGTCATGTTTGATCATTAGTTTAATTGTTTACATGATTGGGATTGTCGGTTAGGGTTTAATCTTTGAGGATAGTCGTTTAATTCACTGCAGAAATTTAGTCAGACTTGTAGAGGTCATAACTCGATCATAAAAGATCAAATAAATAATTTACAGCATATTAGAGATAACCTCAGAGAGTCTACTTTCCAGAAAAGTTGGTCTCGTCAGTTTTTATGGTCGGGAAGTCGATCAAAAGGGCTTACAAAATCAGTGTGTAAAACAGTAACGAATTTCAGTTTTGGTT
The DNA here is from genome assembly GCA_026074375.1 of Tanacetum coccineum. Classification (NCBI taxonomy): domain Eukaryota; kingdom Viridiplantae; phylum Streptophyta; class Magnoliopsida; order Asterales; family Asteraceae; genus Tanacetum; species Tanacetum coccineum. The sequence continues at coordinate 10,336 of BQNB010142219.1, read as the reverse complement.
TTGATTTTTCTAAAAATACTTAGACATCTAGTTAGAGGCTCTAAATCACGTGGAAGTTAATTTATATATTGTGTGTGACCCCTGAATTTTTTCTAAGTAGGTTAAGAAGTTTAAGTTGGTTATCTAACGTCATACTTTTAGAAGGTCAGATTCTGGACGAATTCTGGACACATTGGATTAAGGAATTTCTAAAGGATATTTGAAAAAGGGTAATGGCTTTGGGAGAGCTATGAGAGGTTCATAAGGCATATAAGTAGCATGGTGAAGATGGGAGTGTTTAAGTGGTGCGTTTAGGACGCGTAAGTGGGTGTAAAATTCTGCTTAAAACCAGAAAGTGCAAAGTGTAGTATCAAAGTCTAAATGGCATATGTAAGAGTGGGTAAAAGTTTTAAATAAGAATAAGACTATGGTAGATAGCTTAGATATCCATCATAGTTGAGGTTACATCATATTGGGTTGAATGCCTAATTGATGGTAGCTTATGAATTCTAATTGATGGTAGCTTATTGTGTGTTAATTGTTTATTATTATCCGAGAAGTGTTGGTGATGCTGTTGTTGGTTTCTTTTGGGAAGCTAAGAATAGGGGTAAGTTTTGTAAGTCCTCAATTTTAATGTTTTAACAGTGGGTTGGGAAATGATGCAAGAAGATGTTTTGAAATGTGGTTTAATCACTGGATTATTTGATTCTTACTTGAGGCATGAACGTTTATGTGGTTATTATATGTGGTATGCTTAATGTTGTTATGATTTCTGTGTGGTTCCGGTTTTGAGGGATAGTTGTTCTACCTATTCCAATCTAATTGGCGGAGGATTGAAAATAAGATCATATTTCTGTGTGATTCGGTTAGAGGGTAGTGCTTTACCTATTCCAAATCTAATTGGAGGGATTGAAATAGATCCAATTTCTGTGTGGATTCGGTTGGAGGTAGTGGACTCTACTAATTCCAAATCTAACTAGAGGGTTGAATTAATTTCTCTTATGTGTGATTCGATCGGGAGGGTAATTTGATTACCCCAGGTTTGTTATGTGGATCGTGGGCACGTTCCGTCCCGTTATGATTGATTGTGAATTGTTTGATAGCCTATGTGATAACTAGCTTAAATTGTTCTGCCATGATATGTTATGATAATCGTAGCAAAATTATTTTAATTAAAGGTTATTTTGGTGTCTTAAAACCTATGACTCCACCATACCGTTGTGTTGACATTTTAAGATCATTTTCAGGTGACTTAATGGTGCTAAGCTAGAGCGATGTGGCTTAGAGAGTTCGTTAGGATGCTTGGAGTTATTTATGCTTTCTGTTTGAATAAATGCGTTTGCATGAATTTGTTTGGATTATGTTTTTGCATGTCATTTATTGACGGGGACTTATTTTCATTTATAAAGACACATTAGGTTTTGGGTATTGTTATGACAACTTTGTGTCTTTGCTTTACTTAAGTTTCATTTTAGTATTCTCTATATAGACACCATGTATTGTGATGATATCCATTCTTGTTTACGCCTCGCGTTTCCGCCTTGGCGGGGTTATGACAGATTGGTATCAGAGCATTGGAGGGTTATTAGAGAACTAGGTGGTTAAGCCTAGACTATAGCTTAAGGGTCCCTCATATAGTTGTATTTTAGGGCATAAGTGTTTGTGTACGTATATATCGTATGTTCCCGCGACCTAATCGCTTTTGAAGTCTTTCTATTTGAATTACTACTATATAATATGAAAAAATATCCTTTTTTCATTATGGGGGATCTTAATAGTATATACCCCTTTGTTATTGTTTTAGTCATGTCTTCCCCTATCCCTTAGGAGATATCGTTGGGAGATTGTTTACCTCACTGGACCCGCGGAGTTGGGGGACTTTTGAGAGAGAAAAGTCAAAACCCAAGGAGGCCCACCCTACTACGTTTATTTCTTTTTCTACCTCGATGCATTACTATAATCGAGGATTGATTTATATTTTTGGGGCCCGAATCTTGTGACTTTTGTTTCGTTTGGTCGATTGGGATTTTATGTTTCGTTAGGTGGATTATCATGTTTGAGTTATATTTGGATTATTATTAAGTGCTATGTGGTAGATGTGTGTTATCATTGAGAGGTGTGGTCTTGGAAAGTAAAGTACGCGTTGTGCAAAGGAAAATTGCAAGTATAATTATGGTCTGCGAACATAATTTATAAAGGGGTCACACACGTGGACTTGTGGACTTTGATTGTATTGATCATTGTTACTTGTATGTTTTATGTAAGGATGTAAGTTGGATAGTTGTGTAGATGGTTAGTGTAGTATTGATGTTTGAGATCTGTTGAGGATGTTGTAGGTTGGTGGAAATTCTTCTCTTAAAACGTTGTGAGCGATTATATAGGATCGAGTTGAGTAGATGGTAAGGTTTCCTTTCATCTATCGTTTGCGGATACATCGGATACCTGTTCGTGTTGTCGTCGCAATTCTTAAGTTGGTTAGTTTGCTCGTTGTTCGTTGAGATATCCAACGCTCGTGTTGGTATTTTTAGTTGTCATCATAGAACTAGTGTTTTATGTTCTCCGTTCGGCATTTTGATTGGTTCCCCTGTCTAAGGTGGTGATACTCTTTGGTTTCGGTTCTATAACCGTTGGTATGGATGAGTTCTTATGGTTTGTTTGGTTTGCAAAAGTTCTTGTCGTTTTCGTTTTCAAGTAATTTAATATTCTAGTATTGGAATTCTTAAGGTATTTTGGGAGTCTATTTTGCTATCATGATGTCTCTTGTTGCGAGTCCTAAATTCCTTTTCAAAGTAATTTTGTTGTAGTCGATATCATATCGTTTAGGTGTTAAAAACATCTTTCGAAAATAAATTATATAAATAAAATGCAACCCATTTGTTTTAACCATCTTTTGATTTCTTTTATAAAATCATAATTAAAATAATTTTATTTAAATTTTTACACTTAAAATTATTGGCATTATTGACTAAGGTGATTCTATTGTTTTAAAATGATTGGTATAAGGTTATGAGGGAAAGTTTCCTTGGGTAAAAAGTCGATTTTGGAACAAAGGTTCTTAATCTTTTAATTAATGGGTCGTTGGTTAGTTAGGTTTTCTTTCATTGGTATCTTAGCTCATTGATGCATTTGTTAGGTATGAGTTCGTGCGTTATGTCGATATTTATATTCGGTTGTTTCTTCTTTTGGGATTGTGTGATTTTTGGGTCTACCATTGGTGCATGTGATGTTAGGTATTTGCTAATGCGTGATTCTAGAGTGATGGTAGGTCATATCTTCTGTAGTGTCGTGCGAGCTAATAGTAGCGAAGCGAATGGAAATTTTCGATAATCCAGTTGGAATTGGAGATTTTTGTTATTTATTTTGAATTGGTACCTCTTAGTTGTGGGAAGCCGGTCTGTATTGTTGGTAGAAGAAAGGTGAGTAGTTGGAAATGTGCATAGATTATCTCGACGTAGTGTGTGATAGAAAATTTCGTTGTATGTCACAATGGAAGGGTGCACTGGGTGATGCGTTGCTAGGATTGTTTTTAGGTATGCTTAATGGATTATTGTTTTCATCGTTTACGGTATGCCTTTTGAGTGTATAACAATGCTACTAGCGTCTTTTCATAGAGTTAATGAGCCGTTGTGCATGGCTCGTTATATAGACAAGCTAGTTAACGTATATATTCGGACGATATTTTAAACCGACCCGAAGTCTAAGGAGGAGTACGAGTCGCCAAGAGGTGTGGAATGATTGCAGGAGTTGCAAGGTGAGGGTTGGTTCGAATGGTAACTTGTTGTGGGAAGCGTCTGTATTGCTTGGTAGGAAGAAAGGTGGGTAGTTTGGAATGTGCATAGATTATCTCGAGAAGAGTGAGATAGAAAATTCGTATGTGATGTCACCAATGGAGGGTGCACGGGGATGACGTAGCTAAGACTGTTTTTAGGATGCGTAATGGACACGTTGAAGTTTACGGCTATGCCTTTTGGGTTAACCAATGCACCAGCGGTTTTCATGGAGTTAATGAGCCGGGTGTGCATGGCCGTATATAGACAAGCTAGTTAACGTATATATACAGACGATATTTTAAACCGACCCGAAGTCTAAGGAGGAGTACGAGTCGCACGTGAAGATGATCGTGGAGTCAGTGAAGGAAGAGAAGATGTACGTGAAGTTTTCCAACAACGTGGAAGCGGAGCAAAGAGGAAGCTATCTAGATGTGGAAGGAATCAAATGGGTAATGAGCCGATCTTGGCATTGCCGGAAGGAGCAGACGATTTCGTAGTATATTATGACGCGCGAAGCAAGGATTTGGAAGCATGCTTGGAAAAGGGAGAAGGTGATTGCTTGTACGTCGCGACAACTGAAGGTTCTTATGAAGGATTGCATGGCTAACGTGGTAGGTTTTGCCTTATAATGCTAGAGGCATTAAGTGAACGAGACATGGAGAGTAATCTATACGGATCATGAATGTCTCCAACACACTTTCAATCGGAAGGATTGAACATGAGGCAAAGATGATGGATGGATGTTATTTAGTGAGTTTGATTTCGAGGCCAAGTACCATCTGGGAAAGGCAAATGTAGATGTTGTACCGTGGAGTAGGAAGAAGGAGTGAAGCCAAGAATGAGTTCGAGATAGATGTACGATGATCCGATCTAGGTTTGAGAAAAGGATGTTGGTGGCATAAGATAAGATGTCCAAAGCAAAGAACGCGTCAACATAAGATGTTGCGTGGCTTGGACCAACGAGTGTGAAAAGAGATAGAGAGTGGTTCATATTGGTTAGACAAGGTTCGGACCTCCATTTGGAGAGATGTAAGGACCTTGGCTATTGAAGAGGCGTATACGACAAAGTATTCTATCCATCCTGGAGCGGATACGATGTTGTGTGGTTTTAGGTTAACTAATCGATGGCTGAGTATGAAGAAGGATATAGCTAGTTGCGGTAGTAAGTGTTTTTTTGGGTAAAGGGGATTACCCCGGTAGTAAGTATTTAGCGTATTCGGAAGTGGAAGTTGAGTATCAAGGGTCTTTAGGATTGTTGCTACAACCTGAGTTACCCGAGTAGAAGTGGGAAAGGATAACTAAGGATATTGTTGTCAAGTTACCAAGTGTGAGTAGTGGATACGATGCGATTTGGGTGTAGTCAATGGACTGACTAAGTCACCCCATTCCTAGCTATGCTTAGGACAAGTATGGTAGATTTTAGAGGTAATTGAAATACTCACTTTCGTTAGATGAGTTTTTTTCATAAGGTGGGGATTATCATTCAAGTATGGATGTGCTTCATTTGAAGCATGGTATGGAAAGGAATGTAGGTTACCGTTTTATGGGCCGTAACTGGAGAGAGTGAGTTGAATGGATCGAATTTGGTATAAGAAACAACCAACAAGATAGTGGTAATACAGGAAAGGCTTAAGGCAGCCAAATTGTCAAAAGTGTTCGCTTGGTAGTAGTGGGAAACTTTTGAATTAATGCTGGTAGGTTATGGGTGGTTAAAGGTCTCACCTTGGAGAGGTGTAGTACGTTTGGAAAGAAAGACAAGTTAGAACCGAGTTATGTAGGAATATTTGAGATCTTTGGATATATTGGGCCTACAGTTCGATTGAGAATTTCTGTCTTATGAGTTGAGTATCAGAAAATTAGATTGGGAGGTGCTGAAAGTTTGAGGTTTGAGTTAAACCTAATTTGCATGGATTCTTTAGATATTGAGCATTGTAACATCTTATATCTGAATTTCAAGACAGTTCTTGTTTGATGAGTTGCGAGGTTAAGATATAAAACACGTTGTTACAACAACTTAATGGTTTTGATGAGTTTTCTCGATGACGGAGCGAGGTTCATGTAGTGGGATGCTTCTTTTCGTTTGGGGTTGTCGTGTTGCTAATTGCAAACCCTATGTGGGGGTAAAGCAAATTCCATTAGCATTGGATTCCGGATGTGGAAGTTAGTCGAGATTAAGGTTGACAAGACTCTTTGTTTTGTCAAGGAACCGTTGATGTTGTAGACCGAGAGGTCATGAGTAAAAGCGTAGTATGATAGCATTAGTAAAAATTCGTTAGGATTCGAAGCATGGTCCTGAGCTTACTTGGAATGCAAGGATCAAATAAGGTCTAAGTGTTCTCAGTTGTTTGTCGATAGTGTTCATGCCTTGAGTAGTTAAATCTAGGGATGAGATTTTCTTAAGGTGGGGATACTGTGACAACCGTGGCTTGAGCAAGTTGGTTAAACCGTAGTGTTGACCTAAATCACTGTTTTCTATAAAATTATGGGTTATGTGTTATATGTGTTTATACGTGTTTATATGTGTTTTGTGTGGGATATGTGAGATTTCATAATCAATCCATAATGAATGAGTTATGTGAATATATGTGTTTATATGTGTTTATGTGGATTATGTAAGAAATTGGTAGTCAATCTATTGAGTGTGATCATCTCAATGAGATTGGAATGGTGATGAGATTGGTTGAATTCATTTCGTTCACTTTTGGTGACAAGGAAATGATTTTGTGATTTTAGCATTTTAGTAATTTATCGTGTAAGTATTATTATGTATACGTATTTATGTGTTAGTAATGTTAGGAATGAATAGGTGTTAGTAATGTTAAAAATGAAAAGTTATTTATTTTAAAAGTCTAGTAAATTGCGTTTACGCAAAAAGGTATACTCAAATAAGTTTAGGTTTTTATAAAAACTTAAGGTAATACAAATAATTAAGTAATTAATAAATAAAAAAATATAATATATATATATATATATAAAGGAGAAATCGGCCAAAAAAGAAAGGAAGACAAAAAAAGGAAAACAAATCTTACTCTAATTAAAATTGGTAAAAGATATCTATCCTAAACCTTTTTGTAAACCTTATAAATACCAAAAACCCTTTTCCCCCTTGTTTTTAATTGTCCCAGCCGAATTTTATCAAAGGAGGAAGAAGAAAAAATAATTTTTTTCAAGTTTGGTGATTTTTGTGTTTCAAGATTCAAAGATTTAAGGTTATAAAATTTTAATCCTTTGGGTTAATTTTCATTAAAACATGTAATATTATTATTAAATAACGATGATAATTAGAGGTTTCATAACATCTGTAATTAAGGATATAATAAACATGTTATAATGATTAGGGTTTAATTAGGATCATATGGGTGTATTCGTTAGGGTTTAGATCGCGTTAGAATTTGATTTAGATTGGGGCAGAATTTAGGGCTGTGTTGTTTGGCTGTTATCTTAATGATGGTAATAGCTTTTGTCAAGTTTCCAGTTCCTATGATGTAGCTCGGAGAGTCTAGTTTCCAGAACATCCGGCCTAGAAGGTTTTTGAGGTCGGGAAGTCACTCAAACGTTAGTTGCAAGAAAAGTTGTCAAAGCAGTAAATACGGGTCAGATTTAGGTAGTTTATGGAGTGGTGAAACCCACACATAAAATTCGAATATATCTTAGCCTTAACTGGAGTTTAGTCTCTATGTGTCTATTAGAAATCCCGAAAGGGAGAGCTCTAATTTGGAGTCTAACTTATTGTTTTTTAGTCAAACTTTTTACGTGTGCAAACCGATCCCGAATTGGGACTGTTTGAAGTTGTTTTCTTAGGGAACTTGTGCTTGATAAATGGCTCTTAGGAATCACTGGCTAGATAATATACTCTTTAAATGAACATAGGTTATTTTTGGTATGAATTATGGAGGTCAGTAAGTAGAGGTTTTGAGCAAGTTAAGTCACATTAAATTCTGTAGTTTTGAACAAAATTGTGGACTAACTTAGTGAATTGTTAATAAAGTGGATAAGTTGGGTATGGTGTCGGGTGACCTCATGGGGTTAATAAAACTCCTTAGATATCTCACTCTTTTGATTTTTGACATGTGCAATAGCTTATGGCTTAGTAGCGTTTCCTTTCCAATAACTTACACTTCTTATAAACGCTTAACTCTTAAAAACCAAGAATTAACGTAGCAATGCATGCAACACGTCTTCCATTTCTATTATCACCACACGTGAACAAATGGAATACTTAACACCAAACTCATATGCACACAAAATAAGATAATCATTTACCTCTAAAATGAAATCATGCACATATGTAAACCACTTCAACATACATATAGAACACATAGCACGCAAGAAACATACAAAATGGACACTTAGCCATTTCTAAAGGTATAAACTAACTTGCTCAAATCACGGTTGTCACAGTATCCCCTCCTTATGGAAATCTCGTCCTGAGATTTAACTAGTTGGTTCAATAGCATGATCAATAAATAACTGAGGATACTTAGACTTTATATAGTCTTCGCATTCCCAAGTGAACTCGGGACCACGCTTTGAATTCTAACGAACTTTCACAAGTGGAATTCTACTACGTTTCAAACTCTTAACCTCACGATCCATTATTTCTACAGGCTCCTCAACAAAACATAAAGTCTTGTCGATTTTGATTTCATTCAATGGCACATGCAAATTAGCATCCGCCAAACACTTCTTCAGATTTGACACATGAAAAGTGTCATGCACGCTATTCAACTCCTCATGTAACCTCAACCTATAAGCTACAAGGCCAATCCTTTCAAGGATCTCAAACGGTCCTACATATCTCGGTGCTAACTTACCCTCTTTCTAAAATAAACTACGCCCTTCCAAGGCGTCACCTTTAATAATACACGACCCCGCACCTCAAACTCTAACGGCTTACGCCTATAATCAACATAGCTCTTTTGACGATCTCTTGCCGCTTTGGGCTTTTCCTTTACCAACACTACCTTATTAGTCGTTTCTTGCACTAACTCGGGTCCAATCAAACTACTCCCTCTAATCTCTGCCCATAGAACGGGCGATCTACATTTCCTACCATACAAAGCTTCGAACGGAGCACACCGAATGCTTAATTGATACTACCACCAAAATTGATAACATATGCCCTCATTATATTCTCCAAAGTCTGAATCATACGTTCACTTTGTCCATCCACTTAAGGATGCTAAGCAATACTCAAATTCAATTGCGTCTCTAACACTTTCTACAACGTCTGCCAAAACCATGAGGTAAATCATCCATCTCAATCTGAGTTGATCGTCACCAGAATTCTATTCCTTGCTATTATCTCATCAACATATATCCTTGCCAACTTCACATCTTGAAATCTTCTTGTATAGCTAGAAAATGAGCTAACTTGGTCAGTCTATCGACCATCGCCCAAATCACATCATACTCACTACTTTGACCTTGGAAATTTAGTGATAAAATCCATGGTGATTCTATCTCATTTTCACTCAAGTATCTCAGGTTGTTGCAGCAAGCAAAAAGTCTTCGACATTGCAGCCTTCACCTCTTAAGCAAATCTGACATTCGCTAACATAGGTAGTTATATCCTTTTCTACACGTGTATACCAATACATGTCTCCAAGGTTATAGTACGTCTTATCCGCTCCTGGATGTACCAAGTACCTTGATGCATGGCCTCATCCATTACACTTCCTACCAATAGAACCTAAATTCGATCCATAAAGTACAAACTCTCGTCTCCTTTTCTTTCCATTTGTGGATCTAAACCATGTAGCCTTTCTGCAAGAACGTTCTCCTTTTTGAACGCCTCACTTTGGGCTACCAGTATCATTCCTCTTACTCCAGACTGAATGGTCATAGTAATTACTCGTACACGTATAGGTTTCACTCGTTCCTTCCTACTTAAAGCATCAACCACCACATTCGCCTTACATGGATGGTAGCGAATTTCATACTCATACTCACTAATCATTTCAATCCATAAAGTAAAAACAATCATCTGCCCTCTTTTCCATTTGTTGGTCCAGGTCACGCAACATTTCTGATGGTGCGTTCTCTACCTTGGACGTCTCACTTGGGGTAGCCAATATCTTGTCCTTAACACTTGACTGGATAATCATAGACATTTCTCTTACTCGTCTTAGTTTCACTCTCCATTTCTTCTCAACACACCATACACTACATTCGCTTTATCGGAGCCTTACACAAATCATTCTTCAAAGTCTAGAAAGCCTCTTTTTGTTATGCGCCTCTCTCATACTTCTGATTCCTCTTAGTTAGGGAAGTAAGGGGGTTTAACAATTTTTAAAAAATTCACGATGAACGTCGGTAGTAACCTGCCAATCCTAAGAATAATCATCCAATTCCTTACTGCCTCACTCTTACTCGGGTCCATGTGAACACGTTATGGTTGACCACGTGACCAAGAAAATACACTTCTTCCAACCAAAACTCACACTTAAAAAACTTAGCATACAACTTCTCCTTCCTCAGTGACTCCAACACTAACTTCAAATGAACTTCATGCTCTTCCTTCGTCTTTAAGTAGATCAGAATGTCATCAATGAAGACAATGACAAACTTATCTAGATACGGTTTGC